>VDFB02217631.1:0-89322 GCA_007258455.2 Sequoia sempervirens
CTTTTGGGGACAAGCTCGCATATTGCGAAAGGGTGATTCTGTAGCTTTCTGTAACTTGCATGTGTTGTAGAACTTGGGGATTTGAGATCCTCTGCATGTAAGAAGCTCCATTTTCTGAATAATAAAATTATTCTCTTGTTTGTGTGTTATTTTCTAAGTCTCAGGCTGCGCCCTCATCAGATGTGATGATGCAAGATGTATGCATGCTGATGATGTTTGGATCCTGGATGGATGCATTGATGATTTTTTTGTTAACTGTCATGATACTAGGTTGGCGTGGAAAGAAGATAGAAGAAATAAGATGAATGATTTGACCATTGATTTTGATGATAAATTCCAACAAGTCTATGATCCACCAAAACTTTATTAGAGATAGTGACGAGATATGCATGATGATGATGATTTGCTCATATCTTGGGATTTAGATATTCCATCATTCCTTATTTTTGATATAACACATAGATACGATGCATCAAGGTATGGATAACTAGGATGGAATTGTATCTAGTGACATGGACTCTGACTCTGCAAACAGATAGGATAGTTATTTCTCACATCTTGACATACGAAAACCTCATCAGAATGTAGTTTAGAAGTTTAGAGTATATCAGACCAAAGCATACGCAATAGTCGACAATTTACTCCAAAAAACTTCCCTACACACAACTAAGAAAGTATGCACCAAGATTATTTTACAAGAATACCCGCAAGCATAGCAAATGAAAGATAATGATCGATGCCCCATTCCTTTCTCTCTATATCATTTTAGATAGACATCATCGAGAGGTCCTAAGAATGGGTCATTTGAGATAAATCAAAAGAAAAGATCAAAGACAAATAGTCAGTGTTATCTATATCTCTTTCCAGTTATTTTAGCTAAGGTGATGTTTGATTTTGATGTCCATTGTAGGAAGGATGCATCCTAGGACATATTATCAGATGGTTTGATTAGGATGACGTTTATGATAAGTTGTTAATACAAACTTTATAAACTCGTTTACCTATGACGTGGACTTTACATTTCGTCAATTAAGTTCTCACTTTACAAAAAGTGATACTTGATTTTTATTTGTTTTGCCAAAGGTTGAAGGTGGTTGATTTATTATGGATGGAGGTTTATTACAAGTGAAATAGAAATGAGATGGATGGTTTTTAGGGTTTTTTTGGAGTATTTCAATGTTTTTGGTATTTTGAAAATGTTTTGAGGTTGTTTTTGGTTTTTTTTGTGAAATTTTATATGAATGTTTTGTTTTTTGATTATTTGAGGTTGTTTAGGGTTTTCCAAGGTTTTCCAATGTTCTTGTGTTTTTTCAATTTTCAAATGTTTTGGGGTTTGCTGATTTTTGAATGTTTTCTAATGTTTTTGTATTTTACAAGTTTTTTGAATGTTTTGGGATTTTCTGAGTTTTTGAATGTTTAAGGCTTTTCTAATATATGAATGTTCAAGGGTTTTCCAATATTTGGATGTTTAGGGATTTTCTATGTTTTTACGAATGTTTAAGGTTTTTTCAATATTTGAATATTTAGGGATTCTCTAAGTTTCGACCAAGAACCTAACCTAAAATTCTATCCTAGGGGCCTCAAGGGCTAATCAAAGATGAGCCTTTCCTACGTTATACATGCAGAGACCACATAGTTTGACTAACTTAACTTATTGAAAATAAGAAATGAATAGTTGATGGATTTCCAATTTATTATGACGAACTCCTAAAGGACTGACCTAGGGTGTCTCAAGGACACATCAAATGATGACCTTTCCTACGTTCAAGCTCAGAGACTTGTAGTTTGACACATTTTTGGATTTTCAATGTTCGACATTTTTAGGGATTTTGATGTGTTTTGGATGTTTTGTATTTTGACTTTACAATTTTTGAATTTTTTTGGATTTTAGTTGTATAGGATTTTTTGCAACTGGTTTTGGATTTTCTTCTATACAATATTTTGATGTTTTTGGATTTTCTGATGAACGTTTTATGAATTTTTTTGGGGTTTTTTTTATGATATTTCCAATAACCTTAAGATATACAAGAACCTGATCAAATCCATAACAAATTGCCCCTAGCATGACACAATAGACTACATCGATATAGGCAAGACAAACTGACCTTAGGAATATGCCAAGTAGTACTAAAGGGGATACAATACCTCACAATATCAAGCTATGATATGAACGCAGATGGGTGACGGAATAAATAGGATGAATGGTGTGATGGATGGATGGTGATGCAAATAATGATAGGACAAAGAGCCTAGGTAGATGAAGGTGTTTTATTTACATAAGGAACCTATTTTCTAGGTTTTCACCAAGGTACTTGCCCAAAGCACCACCGAAGTGGTTTTCATGAGAGGTTGATTGTTTTTCTTTACTTTTTTCAATATTTTTTCTCATTTTTTTGGATTTTTGATCATTTTTTTTATTTTTTTGGATTTTTCAAATTTACACACCTTAAGATTAGGCATAAAACCTTTTAAGATACAAGTTTTTGTTCGGTTCTTGCACAGATTCACCTTCAGGTGTTGACAATTGATATGATCATAATCTATAACTTATTGTGATGACAAAGGGACCTAACCACTTAGGCTCAAACTTTCATTTGCTATCCTAATCTAGGAGATTTTTCTGATTCTAGTTTAGGATAAGATCCCCTACTTGGAAAGACTGATTCTTGATCTTCTTGTTATAGCACCATTTCAATCGATTTTGATATAATTGCAAGTGATTAAGGGAATCAAGACAATGCTCATCCAAGAATTCTAGCTCATTTAGCTAAGATACTCTATACTCTTCATCAATAATTAGGTTTTGTAGTGACACTCATAGTGATGGAAGCTTGACCTCAATAGGTAGGATGACCTCTCATCCATAGACTAAGAAGATCAAGGTTACACCTATAGGTGTGCGGATACTAGTTTGATAGGCCCAAAGAGGGAGATTCAACTGTAAATACCAATCACAGCCAACTTCATTGACTATTTTCTTTAGGATCTTCATAATGGTCTTATTTGTAGCCTCAGCTTGACCATTGCCCTGGGGGTAATACAAGGTAGAGAATTGGTGTTGGATATTGAATCTTTAGCATAGCTCTTTCACATCCTCATTCTTAAAGGGTGTTTTGTTGTCTAAGATAAGGGTTTGTGGAACAACATAATGGTAGATTAGATAATTCAGGATAAACTTAGCAATTTGCTTCCCTGTTATGTATGTCATAGGAATGGCTTCGACCCACTTAGTAAAGTACTCAATGGTCATTATGATAAACTTGTAGCCATTAGATGAGGTTGGGGTAATATTTCCTATGAGGTCAAGCCCCCACTATGAGAAAGACCAAGGTGTGAGCATTGGTTGCAACTCCTGAGCTAAAGCATGAATTAGATCTACATGTTGTTGACATTGGACACACTTCTACACATACTAATGGGCTTCTCTTTCCATGGTTGGCCAGTAGTACCATGTCCTCAATAGCTTCTTAGCTAAAGTCATAACACTAGAATGGGAACCACATATGCCATCGTGTATTTCTATTAAAGTGGTCAAGGCTTCCTCTTGGTTAAGACATCATAGTAATGTCCCCTCAATGCTTTGACGATATAAGGTATCACCTAGGAACATGAATCGAGATGCCTTCTTAACAAAGGTCTTTTTAAGGTTAGAGTTGATATCGGATGGGAGGGTTTCTCTGCTTAGGTGGGTGAATATTCCATGATACCACAGGGCTCCAAGACCAACAATAACACACACGAATTCATATTCTAAGATTTTGAAAGTTGGTACAAGAAGTTGTTCTACCAAGAATTCACATTAAAGGACATTATGTGGCATGTCTAATAATGATCCAATTGTTGCCATAGCATCTGCTGCTTGGTTATTCATGCGAGGAATCTGCTCAAAATTTATATCAATGAAAAGGTCCTTGAGACTCTCTACCATCTTCTTATAAGGAGTCAACTTGTCATCCTTAGTTTGGTAGTCATCATTGACTTGGTTGATAACTAGCAGTGAGTCTCCATAGACTTTCATCTCTTGTATCTACCATTGAACTGTTATCCTTAGGCCTGTGATTAGGGCTTCATACTCCGCAATGTCATTAGTGAATGGAAATGATAGCCTGTATGACTCTAGAATGCAATCATCTTGAGTGGTGATGAAAAGAATACTTGCCCCTGATCCACGTTGGGTAAATGATCCATCATTTTTTGTATTGACAAGCAATACTGATTCATCTGGGAATTCAGATATCAATGGATTCTCTATATAGATAGGTGCCTCTACCAATTTGTCTACGATCACTTTCCCTTTGATTTCATTACACTTTACGTACTCTATGTCAAATTCAGTCAAGATCATTACCTATTTTCCATTCACCCAGTGAGAGTTTCTTTGGATAATAGGTATTTTAATGGGTCAATCTTTATAATAAGTTTGATTTGATGTGACAACATGTAGTGTCTAAATTTTTGTGAAGAAAAAACCACTACTAAGCATGCTTTCTCAATGGATGAATAATTCATTTCATATCACACTAAGGTCCTACTAATGTAGTAGATATCCCTTTCCTTTCCATTTTCATCATGTTGTGTCAGAAGAGCACTTAGTGTTGTTGGTGTTGTTGAGATATACAAGATCAACGGTTTGCTCGGTATTGGTGGAATGAGCACTGGATGTGTCAATAAATAGTCCTTGATCTATTGGAAAGCTTTATCACACTTCTCATCCCACTTGTAAGTTATTCCTTTATGGAGAAGATGTGAGAAAGGGTAATTTTATTCGATAGTTGTGCTATGAACCTCCTGATGGACTACAATCTTCCTTGTAACCCTATCATCTGCTTCAATGTTTGTGGTGGTTCCATGTCTAGGATGGCTTTTACCTTTGTTGGATCAACTTATATCCCTCTCTGTGAGACAATATAGCCAAGAAGCTTTCCTGATGTCACCCCAAAGACACATTTTTTTGGATTCAACCATACCTTATACTCTTTGAGCCTATCGAAGATGGGTCCTAAGACTTGTATGTGCTCACTCCTTTTCTTTGACTTCACCAAAATATCATCCACATAGTCTTCAACTATTTTTTGGATCATTTCATGAAATATAAGGGTCATTGCCCTATGATAGGTTTCTCTTGCATTTTTTAGCCCAAACGACATCATGTTCCAACAGTATATCCCACATGGATAAGTGAATGTAGCTTTGTATTGATCATCCTTGGTGATCATGATTTGATTGTAGCCTAAAAAAACATCCATGAGTGATAGAATTTCATGCAAAACTATTAAATCTACTATGATGATGTTAGGAAGAGGGAAATCATCCTTCAGCCATACCTTGTTCAAGTCTTTGAAATCACTATAGACTTTTATGCCTACAGTGGGTTTGGAGACTGGTACCAGGTTTGAAACCCACTCAAGATAATCTATCGATCAGATGAATCCAACATCAAGAATCTTTTGTAACTCAATTTTCACCAAGAGTGCTATCTGAGGGTGCATTTTCCTTAACTTTTGCTTCACTAGTTTGGCTTTAGGATAGACTACTAGATGATGCACAACAACTTTTGGATCAAGACTTGGAATATTAGTTTATGAACATGAAAAGTTAGCTCTTTTCTCTTTCAAGAATGCTACTAGGTCCTTCTATTCTTCATCCAATAAAGGTTTAGCGTAGAAAGTGATCTTGGGTGCTTCTTTTGTTCCCACGTTGATAGTAGTGGCCTTTTCTGCCAATACTACTAACTTTTCTAGATGCATTTCACTAAGCGGGAGATTGAATTATTCATCCTTGGGTGCATCAAAGAGGTTTTCGCCCTCATATACATCCTTTATTTTTAATATTTTAGGATCAGAGAGTGCCACATTGTGGTTTTCACTCAAAGATCTGCAAGTTAGTTGTATGTCATCAATTTTGTGAATGAAGCATTCAATCATCTCCCCATAGTATTCCCTTGTGTCAAGTTCTATATCAAAACTAGCCTTGTGATCTGACCATGGTAAGTTGTCACAGAGTCCCATGAATTATGAGATTGCTTCATTGATTTTTAACAAATCTAGAATTGGTGTTCCTTGTTGGTCCAAGTCAATAAGTTGCGAGTATACTAAGTGTATTTCATTTGGTCGGTCACTTGGGGTGAAGGATGATGTAGATATCATGAAGAGGGGTTTACTCTCAAAGAGTTCAGCAACATCAAGGGGGAATTCATCGAGGGTAGTATTACACAATGTTGGTAACCAAGAGGAAGCCTCAACCTATTTAGCAAAAGTACCTTTGCTAATAAGGGTAACCTTGCTAGTAGTACAACCTAGGCCAAGATTCTTTGGACGTTTCTCAAGAATGATAGGTTCTTACAAGCCATTGTCATTTTGTCCCAGTTTCTTGTTCTTGGTATATCTCATTCCCTTCATTAGTTTTAAGCCTTTTTTTTCATCTTCCATGGGAAGAACAAGGATGGGTCGTTCATCTTGACATAGCAATTTAGAGATATCCTTCGCATTGACATCTTTTTTCAGGTCCCCCCATTTGGTGAAGGTAGTAGTTGCCATCTTGATAGTTTCAGGGATGTTGTTCCTAAGTGTGGGCTTCCCATGAGATTTGGGAGAAAGAGGCATCTCTCCCAACACAAAAGTATCCTTCATTAGTTTATAGTTTCCACAACCATCATCCTAGATCACTGCTTTGATGTAAGGTATATTCTGCACAACAAGTGTTTTTGTTTTTGAGGTAGATGCAAGGGATGATGGGTCAACAAATGAGGCAGAAGGTGTAGGCCCTTCATCATTCTTGGGTATTTGGGGGATCTTATAGAACTTGGCCTCAAGATTCTTACAGTAATAAAAAGGCTTGGGATCTCCATGGATGGTAACTTCTCTACCCTCGAAAGGAAACTTTACACACTGATGGTAGGTTGAAGCTACAAATTTTAGGGCATGGATCTAGGGTCCACCAAGGATGATGTTGTAGGGAAGATCAAAATCTAACACTTGGCATGTAGTTTCTACGATGATGGGGCCCACTTGGATGGGTGGAACGATGATGCCTTGTGATACCTATTCTTGGTTGTCATATGCTCTGATGGTGGTGCTCTTTTTTTTCTCAATAGTATCCTCCAAATAGCCCAGATTTTTATCAACTAATGGGTACAAATGTTCAAACCAGCACCTCCATCTACTAAGACTCTTTTAACCTTATTCTTATGAATGATGACCTCAAGGTGTAAAGCACGATTATGAGATGGTTGTCATGGTAGGTCATGCTCTAAGAAGGTGAGGACATGATTAGTGATATGCCCTACCATAGCTTGAAATTGTTTGGTATTTATATCCTTAGGGACAGATAATGTAGATAGAGCTTCCTCTAATATTTCTCTATGCACGGGAGATAGCCTCAATAGTGCTAAGATAGAAATCTATGCGAGGGCCTTCTTAAGTTGATCTAGGAGATTGTACTTGCTAGAACTTGTTGTTGGCTGAGTAGGGTGTTCCCTAGATTGAGATGGGACTCCTTAAATGGTGAATTTGTCATGTCATGTGGTGACTCCACATTCTGCACTAGGACCTTTAATGGCAATGACGGTAATGACACTATCATAGGAAGTGACCACATTGGAATAGGTATGTTGCATGTTTGTGTAATCCTTAGCTTTCCCAGTGTTGTTTCCTTTGTTATGATTTGGCATGGGGGTCTTGTGTATCTTAAGATCTTGATTACTGTTTGGTACCTCAACAGATATGGTATCACTCTCTATAAGATCATGGATAATTTTTTTGAGTTGCATGCAGTTTGTTGTCTTGTGTCCTTTGATTTTGTGAAAGTCACAAAGATCTTTTTCATTGTACCAGGGCGGTTTATCTTGCAGTCCTTGGTAGTTTTCAAAATTTGGAAGCATTATCAAATTTGACTATGCCAATTTCTTCATGATAGTCTCAATGGGTTCTGAAAACTGTGTATTTAAGTTTTGGATAGTGTTTCTTGTTGGGAGTTTGTCTATGTTGATCCTCCCATTTTTTTTTTTCGTTAAATTTTTGAATTTTTCAAGTCTTGCTTCTGTAGTAAACCAATTAGTTAACATACCCGCGAGCCATTTTTTATTTACATAATGACATCGAGCTGCTAAAGCAGCTAATTTAGCTGCATCAGCTGTTTGATGTTTTGTACCAACTATCATAAATTGTTTTCCTCTCTTTGCTCCATCAAACACAAAATCACAGGCTTCTGATAAAAAACGAGCGGTGTAAGTTAAATTTATAATATGACTATCTTTACGTTCTTTAAAAATGTAAGGTGCCATTTTAGGATTCCATTTTCTGGTCTCATGACCAAAATGAACTCCTACTTTTACCATTTCTTTCAAATTGATGTTCCAATTTTTTTTCGTCATTTTGTTTTTATTTTTTACTATGAACTGTAATATCTACATTCCAATGGAATGGGTTAGATTGCTTGCCGTAGCGTACTTGGTACAAGATATTCATTTCATTTTTTCTTTTTATTTTAAAAGAAATTAAAAGAAATCTAACAAGAAATTTCTTCATTTATAAAAATTCTTTTTTTTTTGACTGCTCGTTTTGATTTTTTCTTTTTTATTTTTACTAGTTTTTTTATCACTTTTTTTTTCTTTTGTTTAACAGATAAAACAGAGACTTTATATTCATGATCAAAGAAAAAATCTTTCACTTTATTGAGAAATAAATTGATAAATAAATTTTTGTTCCTCGTTTTCGGATCCATTTTGCTCCGTTTTCCCAAACGGTTGAATCCAGTACCGACAGGTATCATTCCCCCGAGAATAACATTTTCCTTCAAGCCCTTCAACCAATCAATACGACCTTGAAGAGCAGATTTAGCTAGGACCCGAGCAGTTTCCTGAAAACTCGCTTCTGACAGAAAACTTTGAGTATTCAGAGATGCGTTTGTCATTCCCAATAAAATGGTTCGGTAATTGATTCTTTTTTCTAGAGCACGATCCATTCTTTGTACTCGTGATAATCCAACGAGTTCTCCGGGTAAAAAAACACTACCTAGTCCATTTTCCAAATTTTGATTTTCCGACTTTTCCACATCTACAACTAAAACTTTCGATGTAATTTGGCGCACAATAATTTCTATATGTTTATCAGAAATTTGTACGCCCTGGGATCGATAAACCTTTTGAATTTCATTGACCAAATGATTCTGACTATGCTCCATAGTTATTCTAACACTGTTGAATGACCCCCAAATGTTTCCAAAAAATATTGCCAAGTGTATGTTCAATTTTTGAAAATTTTTTTTTCGATTTTTCGATATTGAAGTATTCGAACGGGCTTCTGACAATTGTTCAACTTTAGGAAGACCTTGAATTATATCATCGGATTTTAATCTTTCGTATAAGATAGTTATTAATCTATCTCCTTCGTAAAGAATTTTACCATAAAAACTATTAAGAGTTGCTCCTCGAGTACCCAAATAGGGTTTAGCTGATCTAATGATGAAAGATTCCTCATGAAAAACTACAATTTGACCAGATCTTTGGATTTGTTTATTTTCGAATATCCGTATACTTTCACAAAGAAATTGTCCAAGGCTGACTACTGGAAATGTTTTTTCAAAAAAATTGGATAGGAAAAAATACAAATTGAAAAAATTGAAAATAATATTCCTGCATGAATCAAATTTAGAAATTCCCCTCTTTTCGTCCATAAAGTAGCATTTAGCTACTTGGAAAGTATTCGAGTCATTGTTAGAAATCGAGCGTTCATTTAGTAACACTTTTTTATAAGTTATGAAATGAGAGTATGAGAAACGGTTAGCAATACTATGTAAATGACCCAGGAGACCTGACAATTCAATTATTTTTCTATTTGCATCTGACTTTTTGACTGTATTCAAACATTTGAAATCATTAAATAGAACGATTTTCAAAAAATCAGAAGGAGAAAGAATCAGAAAAGATTCATCTTTTTTATTCTCATTAGGTAATGAACAAATAGTTCCCTTACTAAGTAATTGACTTTGATCATTTGAAAAAAAAGAATTAGTGTCATCTAATTTGTTATGAAACAAAAATTGAGAACTTGCTCTATTTTCCCTTTTTTCCATATTGAAAAAAAAAGGTTGACAAACCTAGATAATATCAATTATTAATTTTATTTGAATAAGGGATAATGATGCCTTGATGGTGAAATGGTAGACACGTGATACAGACAATTGCGCGCAGGTTAAGAAAAACCGTGGGTACTCCACCAGCCTTCTCTGATGATCGTGCTCAGTACCACACAAAACGTAAATAAACTATGTCCTGCCTCCGACAACAATAAATCCCCGCTATCTCGAGAGCAGACGTGCTGAGCAGAGTAGACAGAAAGAATTTTCGCGTTCGAACAGCGAAGAGGTGCGAGTCCTCTTCAAGGCATGCATATTTATATGCATAAGCCTTTGGGTATATAAATTTTTTTGAACTAAACTACTCTACTTGTTTAGATGACAAGACAAGACAGGCTTTCAGACCTATCAACTGAAATGTTGAATATTACATGAACAAAACATAGTAAGTATTGGAAATAAGAGAAATTCCTTCATTTGAAATAAAAAGAAATAATTTGAATGCGTGTTGATGCATCAGTTTATTATACGAATAGCATGGTTCATAGAATGCATACGAATGATGCAGTGGTGCTTTTCTAGTAGTCTAATTCGAATCGAAGACTGAAGGTTGCTCAGTTGTCCATATGTCCGGCAATGCAATGGATTCCGTATGAGAAACATAGTATCAAATTGATGCTATGTCTTTCTAGCAAATTGAAAAGACAATGGAGTTTGATTATATATGATTATATTCGATAATAATCTTTGATAAAAAAAAAATGAATATGTGCCCACATTCCGCCATGATTTATGATCTATTGTTTAGTGTCACAGAGATCTTGGGGAATAAGACTCTGGGTCGCAATCGAAAGAATTTTCATTCTTATAATTCTAAATCTTTTTTTTTTATTTTTTCTTTTCATTCATATTTCCTCTTTACTCATTTTTGAATAAATTCTCTTCTGTGTAAGTCGTCGGTTCCGCATTTAACAAAAAAAATGCAATGCTTTTTAATCGCAATTTAGCATTGGATCATAGGGACAATACAAGAGACAAGGAATAGAAGAGTTTCCTAATTGTATAGGGCTATACGGGCTCGAACCGTAGACCTTCTCGGTAGAACAGATCAAATTTCTTATTACCAAAATGATTCGAACTGTTCCAAGAACCCAACATGCATTTTATATTGCATTGGGCTCTTTCGTTAACTGATGGAGAGATTAGTTAGTCTGCCATTCTCTTCTTTCTAGAAAGATAATAAGATGGCTCCATTTGCTTCAAACAAAAATGTTTCGAAAGCAATCCCAAAGTGCTTCAAAAGGTTCCCTTGACGTAGGTCTGTCATGCTCAGACATAGATTCTCCAAATGGAGTCTCTATCACCCAAAACAATAATATGAGACTTCATACACCTCAAAGTTCATAGAGCGAAAAGAATTCTTTTTTGAGGTCCTCGAATTGTACTCATTATGTCTGACATTGAATGTCCTTGAGATTGACCATATCAACTAGATCTATATTTCTTTTTTCATGTAGCATTCATAATGAATGACTTTATCAAATTACGTTAATGCTTTCGCATCTTCCGGATAACATAGGAGGCATTTGAAAATAGAAATTTTATTTATTATAAATAAAATATTTTCACTGTTCAGCTTCGAATCTGCCTTTGACCATCAAATCAAATGTGATTTACTTGTCTTTCTCTTCATAACAAGGGTTCCTTTACCTTATTTGTTTCTGCTTCAGACAATTAAGTCTTCTCCATATTATCATATCTCTGGAGTCAATAATTCCAGAAACTATTGAACTCAATCACCCGCTGCTCTTTATCCTCAGTTTCCCTTTGGGGTTGATCCCATCAAAGTATCCTACCTAGTTGGATCAGTGATAGATTTTAAGGTTTTGCTGTAAACCCAATTGGGTATTTCCAATTACGTAAATTAATAATTCAAACCGCACTCAAAGGTAGGGCATTTCCCATTGATATGGGAGCTCTTGGACCGGAAAGAATAGTATCTCCAATCATAATCCCTCTCGGATGCAAAATATATGTCTTTTCACCATCTCTGTAGTGCACAAGACAGATATATGCACTTCTATTAGGGTCGCTTTCTATTGTTACAATTTTTCCCAATATGTTTTTCTCACTACGTCGAAAATCAATTTGACGATATAGACGCTTGTGACCTCCTCCTCTATGTCGTATGGTAATAATTCCACTGTTATTACGACCTTTGCCACAACGATGCTGGCCGGAAGTCAATTTCTTTTGTGGATGAGATTGAACTTTTCCATCAAAACTTGATAGAGATTTATCACGTGTGCCCGGAGTAAAAGTCCTGTACGAACGGGTGGTCATGTTATTATTTATTGAAATTAAATAAGTTTTATTTTGAAGGAAAAAGTGGAATAGAATAACCTGGTTTTAGTGTAATAATCATACGTTTATAATGCATTCTATGTTTCATTATTTGTTTTATATTTCCTCTTTTTTCTTTCTTTTGCGGAGGTCGATAACTATTGACTCCTATTACTTTAACA
This sequence comes from Sequoia sempervirens, assembly GCA_007258455.2. Classification (NCBI taxonomy): domain Eukaryota; kingdom Viridiplantae; phylum Streptophyta; class Pinopsida; order Cupressales; family Cupressaceae; genus Sequoia; species Sequoia sempervirens. Next base: position 12,600 of record VDFB02217631.1, read on the forward strand.
TTGAAGAAAAGTTCAATCCAATTTTTGATCTTTGTTTTATTCGATCCCGAATCGACATTTAAAATATATTGATTTTTTTCAAATAGACTAACACTTTTTTCTGTAAGTACTAAATCTAGATATTGAACTTCATACATAAATATTTCTCCTTTACTATCATTTACATTTACAAATAAAATACAAATGTCTATATCCACCTTTATTATAGTTAAATAAATAGAATTAAACTATATTTATATATGATACAATAGGACTACACAGGAAATCATGTTTTTAACATTTTCTGATTTGGGTAACCGTCTTCTATTGAATTGAAAAAGAAAAAATGTTCGATCATACATCTATTAGATCAATTAATGTCAATTGTCTGATAATAAAAATGTATTGATATGTCTTATATCTATAAGACATAGATCGATATGAATATTTCAATATTCTATCCTTTTGATCCACTTTCTCTTCACTTTCTCTTCCACTATTGGACTATATAACGATATGTGATTATAATATTGTATTGTGAAATATTTTCTCCATGAAATAGAATTAGCTTCTTGGATGCCTTGATGGTGAAATGGTAGACACGCGACACTCAAAATGTCGTGCTAAACAGCGTGGAGGTTCGAGTCCTCTTCAAGGCATAGATATTGTAATGTTTATTGAATGAGTAATTGAAATAATATCAACAAATCGAATTGATATTATTTCAATTAGATTGAATTTTTTGATACAAAATAAATAAGGCTAAAATACTGAAAATTATTGTTTTCAAGGTCTTGCAAAATCCGGACCGATCGAATTTGAACAAATAATAGCAATCTATAGGAGCAAGTGAAAGATTTTTTCTTCCAAAAAAAGTGTAAGAGGAAAGTATACTATACTAGTATAACCCAAATAAAATAAATAAAGAGTAAACATAGTAGAGAATATCTCATCAAGTTCAAGAGAACTGACTTGGCTCATATTTCTTACTATGCTTACTCTTACATAATCGTAATATCCATTTATTTTCCAATTAAAGATCTAGTATTTTTTATTCTTATTCAATCCTTCTGCTAATAAGAAATCAATTGTATTTGGAGAAAGCCATTTTGTTTTTAACAATGTATCGATCATTTGTTTAAATAACATTCTATTAGAGAAGAATAAATTTGATAAATATTCATAACTTTTGGATAGAGTTTTATAAATAAGAGATTCATTAGACAATAAATCTCTATTTTCCCTTTCTCCCTTGAGCAAACGTTGTTTGAACTTATCATCCCGTGTTTTTTCACGGAACCAACGTTCACTTATCACCGATTGGGAATATGGTAATACACGTCTCAATTAGATACCAATTTCTTGAAAGCGTTTGAAAGTTTCAAAATTTTCTTTTTCTTTCATTCGAATGTTAAAAGGAAAATCATCATCATTAGTCTTAATTTTCGTTTCTAAGGCAATTTTTCTCACCTTTTTCCGCTTTAGAATAGCCTTTAACCTTTTTTTAATACTGTATTTTATCTTTTTTAGCTAATAATTCGAAATCGAATGGTGGCCCATGAGATCCATAGAGACCCATACTTAAAGCTCCCATTAAGATAAAAATGGAACCACCCGCAGTATACAAAAGAAATTTTGTGGCCGAATATAGACGTCTTTTTCCCCCCCACATGGATAAAAGTAGGTAAACAGGAATTAGTTCCAACTCCCACATGAGAAAGAAAAGTAGAATATCTCGAGAAGCAAATAATCCCAATTGGCCACTGTACATTGCCAACATCAAGAAATGCAATAATCGCGGATTTCGAGTAACTGGCCAAGCAGCTAAAGTAGCTAAAGTAGTTACAAATCCCGTTAATAAAATAAGTCCGATGGAAAATCCATCAATTCCCAGTTTCCAATGAAAATGGATAAGATTTATCCAGTTATAATCCTCTTCCAATTGGATTAATGAATTATCAAAATGATAATGATAACGGAATATATAGGTCATTAAAAGTAGATCTAATAAGCAAATACCTAGAGTATACCATCGAATCATTTTATTTCCTTTATGGGGAAATAATGGGATTAATAACCCCGCAGATATGGGCAAAATAACAATTATTGTTAACCAAGGTAAATTACTCATAATGAAGAGAAAAGAGACTTTCGATATCAAAACCCATGCTTTCAATTTTGGATCGAGTATGGGTTTTGATCAGTGAAAGAAGAAAAGGAGAATGAAAAATATGTATGGGATGGATCTAACTATTTTTCTTTTTTTATGGATCAGTAAGCTAGACCCATACTGCGAGTTGTTTCATGCCATAAATAAACACGTACACTTAAGAAATCCGTTGGACAAGCCGATTCACACCTCTTACAACCTACGCAGTCTTCTGTTCTTGGAGCAGAAGCAATTTGCTTAGCTTTACATCCTTCCCAAGGTATCATTTCTAATACATCTGTGGGGCACGCTCGTACACACTGGGTACAACCAATACATGTATCATAAATTTTGACTGAATGTGCCATTGGATCTAAGAACTCCATTAGTTATCATATAAAAAGTTTTTAATTGAATAAGATTTTTTAATATATGGCCAATGATGATATATTATGAATATAAAGCAAATCAATAATTGTATTATCGGTGATATAATGAATAGATTCAGATTCTATCTGTTTGTTTTATAAAAGAGACAGATTTGACCCAATCTGGTCTAATCGTATTAGACAGATCATTTGGATAGTGAGTTAAATATGAATTATGCTCTTGATTGATCGTAATACTTATAATAAATCTCTCTAAAATAAAGAGAAAAGAGAGATCTAGATCTATTTTTAGAGAGACAGGCCTGGTATCTATTTGAATAGGAATAGGTCTACAAATTCTTCATATGGAAGGAGATCTCTATTACCATTTTGACAAATTAAATTGATCGATACGAGTTGATTTTCTATTACGATATATTGCCAGAACAATAGCTAATCCAATAGTTGCTTCAGCAGCAGCAATAGCTATAACAAAGATCGAGAAGATATCCCCCTTTACTTGCCTACTATCAAAATAATCTGAGAATGTTACTAGGTTTAAATTCACCGCATTGAGTATTAGTTCAAGACACATAAGTGCTTTAACCATGTTTCGACTTGTTACTAGTCCGTAAATACCAATAGAGAATAAATAAGCACCTAAAATAAGTGCATGTTCGAGCATAATAGAGGAACTCCTCATACCTTAACCTCTTCAAATACAAACAAAATTTATAATAGGTTTCTACTTTTCCATTATCGAAAGAACTTCTATTGATTTTTTTTGAATATGATAAATCAAGGTGAGAAAAGATAATATTTATATAATTGTATTAATCATCCATAAGATGGAGATTCAAATATTTTATGCACCTAAAAATTCATTTCGACCAATTGAACTTTCTCAAATTGTTTCTTCTTAAGAACCAGAAATATCTGTGCTAAAATGACAGATGCTAAGAATAATAAAAGACCTTGAACACGTAAAGGATCTTGAAGTACTATTTCTGCATTTTCCTGACCAAATCCACCTACATTAGGGTTATTAGTTAACAACTAATCCGCCTTGATGAATTCGCCTTCTGAAACAAGAAGTTCCGGTCCCGGAGGTACAAAGTCAACCACTTGTCGACCGTCTGATGGATTATCAATAGTGATTTGATATCCACCCTTTTCTTTATGTGCAATTTTACTTACTTTACCCGTTCCTGAAGCGTTGTAGACTGTATTGTTTCTTTTGCTACCATCGGGATAAATTTGTCCTCTTCCTCTATTACCACCCACATATATGGGATATTTCATAGGGTATTTTAACAACTGCTTCGAAAACGGTATCAGGAAGCACAGACTGTGGAACTTCAATCTCCACAGGTTTTTTAGCCAAATGACAATTGGCACATACAATACGTCTGGTTGCTTCTCGAGAATTTTCATAACCTTGCTGTGCGAAAATGGGATATGCATTTGCACTAGATGCCCGAGTCATTACATCGATCATTATTAAGACGGATATTGATTGAGTTATCCACTTTTTCACCCAGTCATCATAAGTTTTTCTATTTTGCATGGTTCAATTTTTTGTTACAATTCTTTTATTTAAAATAAATAGTAGTAGGTAACTATCATAGTTACCTGCCTGCAATTCTGCTACTATATTAAACCTAAAGCTAAAAAATAAGAAGTATCGCCCTAAAAAAAGTAAAAAAGGTGGGATTTGTTATTCACTCATCGAGTGATAAATTACTACAAGTGAAGGAGATATACGATTCAAACGACGGAAGATCCAATATTTGAAAATTGTGTCTAAGATGACTGGAAAAGTTGAAACAAGAACAGATATTATTCGTTCGTTATGGGCAAATCCATAATTTTCGAAGATTGAATCGATGATCAGTTCCCAACCATGGGGCGAATGAAACCCAATACATAGATCGCTTGCTAAAAGAATAGAAAAAGCTTTCATTGTATCGCTTAAGCTGTAGAAGACTTCTTGGATCCAAGAATTGAGAATGCCAAGTCTCTTCTTACCCAGAATGAGACAAACAATTAGAATAACAAAACTTATTATATTTGCTAATAAATGTGAGATAACTTGGATACAATCTTGATTATATATTTTGACCAATTGGATCATTTTTTTCTGCATCTCTACACGAATATCTTGTGAATGCGGTTCCGAATAATCTTCCATCATTATTTCTAACAGGAATAGTTCTTTTATTTTCTCAAATTTGTCTACAACGCTTTCTTCTTGTAAATAATCAATAATTTTTTTCGATTGACTAGTATTCCACCAATTTGTAACCCAAGATTCCAAACCGTTCTGTAATGAAATTGAAATTGCCCAAGGCAATACTATTAAACATGTAAGATATTGTAGAGAAGCTAATGTTTTATATTTGGCGACTTCCAATTCGTGAATCGTTAACGAACTCGATTGGCTCGTTAGCTCTGTCCAAAATCTGAACAAAGTACGAATTATAGAACGAGGTATGAGATTCATAGAATGATCTTATGCGTAATTCTTCGAAATATCTTTCGGATGAGGGATGGTTTGTTCGGAAGGAGAAGTGGAGTAAAAAGGAAGGATCAATCCTTAAAATCGCTTTGATCTGGACTCATTTTCTATTTATTCTTTTCTTATTTAACTCTTGACCCGAAGAATCGCTTCAATTCGAGCAGCAAATAAATTGAAGTTTAAGTCTAATAATACCAAATTTGTACTATTTGGTACATATAGCAGATCGAATTATTTCGGGCACATATGTCAAAAAGTGTAAAAAACTAGAGTCATTTACTTCATTGTATTCTTTTGAGATGTTATATCCGTATTTATTTATTAAACCTTTTGTCCCTATCTAATATATAAAGAATGATATCAAGTGTTTGCGAAGTGCCGAAGAATACCGGTATGCTTCTATAAGTAACATTTCGTGTTAGTGTAAATAAACTAACTATACTTCCCCTCCAGACAAATGTTACGTCAAAATTTTTCTGGTATCTACTAATACGAGATCTATCTACATTTGTATATTATAAAAGAGGACTTCCCCCCCATTTCAAAATCCTTCAATGGATACACGCAAAAAATGGGCTAATTCAGTAGCTTTCTGTTCCATTTCACGCAGGGTCAAATTTTCTTCAGTACGAGTTAAGGGGATGTCTTGTTGGCCCTTTATTTCCATATAAAGAACACGACGAGGAAAAATACCTTCTTGAACTTCCATTTTGATCGCCTGAATATCCTTAATAAGAAATTGGAGGATAATATTCTCCGGAAAGATAAGGAGGAACATCGTGATCTTATCATATTAACACCTACATGTACCTCTAGTATTTTGCAAGAAGATTTACAGAACTTTGTGAATAGAGCATCCATAATTTCTGATTCTGACGTCATTTTTGCAGATGTTGATCATTATCAAGTAAATGAAATTCAGGCAGCGGATAGAACTTTAGAACAGGTTGTTCGATATTATTTAGATAGATGTCATAGACAAGAAAAATGGGATCAATTTCTAACCGATGCGCCTTCTGTCAATATAATTGGAATTTTTACATTGGGTTTTCATAATCAACACGATTGTCGTGAGTTAAGACGTTTATTACGAGATCTGGACATCGAAATTAATCAAATAATTCCTGAAGGAGGATCTGTAGAAGATCTTCAAAATTTACCAAAAGCTTGGTTCAATTTAATTCCTTATCGTGAAGTGGGTTTAATGACAGCGATGTATTTAAATAAAGAATATGGGATGTCTTACATATCTACAGCCCCCATGGGAGCTGTAGATATGGCGGAGTGGATCCGCCAGATTCAAAAAAATGTGAATACCTTGGCTCTTAGTTTATCGGGTAAAAGAGTGGATTATGAACCTTATATCGACGGACAAACTCGATTTGTTTCCCAAGCTGCTTGGTTTTCAAGATCTATTGATTGTCAGAATTTAACGGGCAAAGAAACAGTCGTTTTTGGTGATACAACTCATGCTGCTTCAATAACTAAAATACTTGTTCGAGAGATGGGGATTCGTGTGAGTTGTGCAGGTACTTATTGTAAACACGATGCGGAATGGTTCAAAGAGCAAATCCAAGGTTTCTGCGATGAAATACTTATCACAGATGATCATGCTGAGGTAGGAGATATGATCGCTCACATGGAACCATCTGCAATATTTGGTACTCAAATGGAACGTCATATTGGTAAACGTCTTGATATTCCTTGTGGAGTTATTTCTGCACCAGTTCATATACAAAATTTTCCCTTGGGATACCGACCCTTTCTAGGTTACGAAGGTACTAATCAAATAGCTGATCTAATTTATAACTCATTTGCTCTGGGTATGGAGGACCATCTTCTAGATATTTTTGGTGGTCATGATACTAAAGAAATAATATCCAAATCATTGTCTACGGATATAGACCTAGTTTGGAATCCTGAAAGTCAACTAGAATTAAGTAAAATTCCTCGTTTTGCCAGAGAAAAGGTAGAAAGAAATACTGATAAATTTGCACGACAAAAGGGGATTGAAACCATTACTGTCGAAGTAATGTACGCAGCTAAAGAAGCGTTGAATACCTAGCTAACTAGAACAAATAATTCTAAAAATGTATTGTAGAAATTGAGTTAATGACTATTCATAATTACATATCCATTTTGGATCAGATAAAGAGATCTATCTTATGATAAAAATTCGTCTAAAACGATGTGGTAGAAAGCAACGTGCGACTTGAACGACATGATTAGTTCTGTGGATTATGACATCCGCCATTTTGACTCGAAGATGCTCTTAGCTCAACATTTATCTCCTTAAAAAGATATGTTTAATAATGGAGCTTGACCAATCAATTTATTTTTCAATTAGGGGCAGAATCCAGGGTTAATGTAAATTAAATCAACGAGCTATAACCATTTTGTAAAAATACATTGAGCTTAAAAAAAAAAAAAAGAATAGCGAACTAGAATAACTCGGAAAGATTTCGAGAAAACTTGATCCAATTCTATAAGGATCAAACATTCCTATTGCTCAACGTGGAAAATAGCGAAATGTATGTTGCTATCATTCCGTAAGGACGGGAACCACCAGAGTACAGCTCGGACCTAATGATTCAGAAAAATAGATCTCAGAACAAGAAAATTCTATTTTCGATCAAACGATTTGATCCATATAATGGATTGAGATATTATTTCACATAAAATGGAGAGAGAAAATAGATGAAAGACGGCTCAAAAAGTGGAAATGTTCTACTCTTTTAACAATATCTTCTTATTTTTTAAGATAACTCAAGCATACTTGAGCTAAGAGTACAAATTCTATCTGTTATTCTCCTTAATAAGTAAAAGGGCTAAGATATCTAATATTATCTATATGTTCTATAGATAGGGAGATCCTATTTAAACAATTCAATTATTACCCGAGCCGTATGAGGATAAACCTTCATATATGTTTTCCAGGGGGGATAGAAGGGGGTATCTTGTCTATCTATCCCAATGAGCTACCTATCGAATTGTTGCAATTGATGTTAAGTCTCGAAGGGAAGGAAGAGCTCTTCAGAAATTGGGTTTTTATGATCCACTGAATAAGAATCAAACAAGTTTAATTTATAGTGGCTGGATTATTTGTAACTGCATATTTACAGTACCGACGCGGTGATCAATTGGATATTTGATTTAGGACCATATTATGGTATGAACGGGTCTCCTACTGATTCTGAGGGATCAGATCCCATTAGCTGTTTCAATTTAAGTGACAAGAAGATTGGATAAAATAAAAAAAGAAGGATCTCGCTCTATAGGATTTGAACCTACGACATCAGGTTTTAGAGACCTGCATTCTACCAAACTGAACTAAGAGAAAAAAAGAAGGATCACGCTCTGTAGGATTTGAACCTATGACATCAGGTTTTGGAGACCTACGTTCTACCAAACTGAACTAAGAGTGCTTTTTCTTTTTTCTTTTTTTTGAAAGAAAGTAAAGAAGGGCACTTTTTTACTCTTAAAACATTTTTGCATGTGGTATGCTCCAATCACTAATTATTCATGTTTCATTGAATAAATATCACTCGAATTTTTTTATAGGAGGAAGAGTACTAGGTAGGGACGACAGGATTCAAACCTACGACATTTTGTACCCAAAACAAACGTGCTACCAAGCTGCGCTACATCCCTTTTAATCGTGAGTATTTTTATTCGATATTTTAATATTACAATAAAATTTATTTTGCTTTCCACATTTATCCGCTTTGATTCCCATTTGGTTTCATGAATAGACTGTATACATGTAAGATATCATCTATAAGATGTCTATTTATTGACAGTACTTGATTAATATCACATGTTCTGTTCCATCCATAAAAAAAAGCCTGTACAAATATTTGTTTACAGTTTCTTAAGGGACTCATAAACTACAGTTGTAGTTGACCATATAATATATTCATCACGATTGAGAAGGAGAACTTACAAACAATGCAAGATATAAAAACATATCTTTCCACAGCGCCTGTGTTAGCTACTTTATGGTTGGGATTTTTAGCCGGTTTATTAATTGAGATAAATCATTTTTTCCCAGATGCCCTAACTTTTCCCTTTTTTTCGTTTTAATTTTCCTCTCCTGCGAACCCGAAAGAAAAAAATGATGTTAGATTTATTTCCTTTTCTTCTTGGATAAAGAAAATAAATGAAATTCAATCTCTTTAGAATTCAAGGGAGGGTGAAGTTAGAATAAGACAAAATAGAAATCTAGATCCAAAAGTTGCTTCCACAAATAGTAAACTACTGAAAACTCTTAATTAAAGATTTTATTACTTAATTCATTCTCGTAATAAAATCTTTAATCATTCTTCGAAAACTTCTATCCCTTTCTCTTTCTTCTCTTTTTTCCAAATTGAAAAGAAAAGAAGTAGATACAATATCCAAAGTAAGTTATATGGCCAAGGGTGGAAATGTAAGAGTAACAATTACTTTAGAATGTACTAGTTGTACCCAAGATAGTGTTGATAAAAAATCGCCGGGTATTTCGAGATATACGACTCGAAAAAATCGCCGCAATACTCCTCTTCGATTGGAATTAAAGAAATTTTGTCCTTATTGTTACAAGCATACTATTCACGGAGAAATAAAAAAATAGATTGAATCTACAAAAATAGGAATTTACCATTCCTACCCAGATATATAAATATATCAAAGATATTTCTCTTTCTTTGTATTTTCAAAAAATATGTCACTGTCAATATTTCTTTTCGAAATATTTTGAAAAAATAGTATTTGAAAGGTTCATAAAACAAACTATGAATAAAATGAAACCATCTTTTCGGAATACATCTAAATCACCTTTTCATAAAACATCTAAATCATCTTTTCATAAAACATCTAAGCCATCTTTTCGGAATACATCTAAGCCATCTTTTCGGAATACATCTAAGCCATCTTTTCGAAATACATCTAAGTCATCTTTTCGGAATGCATCCAAGCGATTTTCTCCAAATCAGCAGTCTTTTCGAAAACTTTTATCGCCAATTCAGCCTCGAGAGCAAATGGATTATAAAAATATTAGCTTAATTAGTCAATTTGTTAGCGAGCAAGGAAAAATACTATCTCGCCGAACGAATCGATTAGCATTGAAACAACAACATTTAATAGCTAAAGCTATTAAACAAGATCGTATTCTATCTTTGATACATTTTCTTTCTTTAAAATGAAAAGAAATTAAAGCCTAAGAAATAAACTTGCTCCTACATTGAATCAGAGTTGGGATATCTGATGCTTATTTTGCGGTACATCAATTATTCTCAACAGATCAAAATACCTCAGATTAGTCAATATCAACTCCATCACAGTTGGAGTTCGGGCTATTAGGTATTGATTAGAATATGTTGTTTCTATTTAGAGAGAACATATCTTTGATATTTATTTAAAGAACGAGTAAGAATGAGAATTTGTATATGCATTCCAAATTTTCTTCTATTTTAGACAATTTATAGACTTGTTTCTATTTTTTGTTTGAAAAGATGATAAATAAATTTGTTGATTGTGATAATCCTAAACTTGTTTAGGATAGTTTAATTAGTACTCGAGTTCCTATTTATCCTGTTCAACCCCGAGCAAAGAAGAAAAAAACAGATTCAAAATGGAATTTATTCTGTTTCTCTTTTCTTCTTTGCTCGGGATTGAAGTACCAATATATGATACAAAAATTGATGATCTATTCCGTTGTAATTCTAATAAGAATCCCGGAGATTACATAATGCTTACTCTTAAGCTGTTTGTTTACACAGTAGTTATTTTTTTTGTTTCTCTCTTTATCTTTGGATTCCTATCGAACGATCCAGGACGAAATCCTGGGCGTAAAGAATAGTGATGAAAAAAGATTAGAAAGTAGGTTTTGTAAAAGGGCCTATTTTTATAGGTTTTGAGGAGTCATCTCAAGTGACTGAACGGAGAGAGAGGGATTCGAACCCTCGGTACAAATAGTTTGTACAACGGATTAGCAATCCACCGCTTTAGTCCGCTCAGCCATCTCTCCTAGATGGGAGATCTAAAATGAATATAGCATTTGACTAAATAAAGACCAACATTTGTGAGAATCCAATTGTATTTCTTTATTCCATTCGAAATGATTTTTCGCTTTCTCTAGCCTGGCCAGTATCTGGCCAGGCCACGAAAATTAAAACGAAAAAAAGGGAAAATTCAGGGCATCTGGGAAAAAATGATTTATCTCAATTAATAAACCGGCTAAAAATCCCAACCATAAAGTAGCTAACACAGGCGCTGTGGAAAGATATGTTTTTATATCTTGCATTGTTCATAAGTTCTCCTTCTCAATTGTGATGAATATATTATATGGTCAACTACAACTGTAGTTTATGAGTCCCTTAAGAAACTGTAAACAGATATTTGTACAAGCTTTTTTATGGATGGAACAAAACATGTGATATTAATCAAGTAATGTCAATAAATAGACATCTTATAGATGATATCTTACGTGTATACAGTCTATTCACGAAACCAAATGGGAATCAAAGCGGATAAATGTGGAAAGCAAAATAAATTTTATTGTAATATTAAAATATCGAATAAAAATACTCATGATTAAAAGGGATGTAGCGCAGCTTGGTAGCGCATTTGTTTTGGGTACAAAATGTCGCAGGTTCGAATCCTATCATCCCTACCTAGTACTCTTCCTCCTATAAAAAAAATTCGAGTGATATTTATTCAATGAAACATGAATAATTAGTGATTGGAGCATACCACATGCAAAAATGTTTTAAGAGTAAAAAAGCGCCCTTCTTTACTTTCTTTCAAAAAAAAAAAAAAGAAAAAGCGCTCTTAGTTCAGTTTGGTAGAACGCAGGTCTCCAAAACCTGATGTCGTAGGTTCAAATCCTACAGAGCGTGATCCTTCTTTTTTGCTCTTAGTTCAGTTTGGTAGAACGCAGGTCTCCAAAACCTGATGTCGTAGGTTCAAATCCTACAGAGCGAGATCCTTCTTTTTTTATTTTATCCGATCTTCTTGTCACTTAAACTGAAACAGCTAATGGGATCTGATCCCTCAGAATCAGTAGGAGACCCGTTCATACCATAATATGGTCCTAAATCAAATATCCAATTGATCACCGCGTCGGTACTGTAAATATGCAGTTACAAATAATCCAGCCAAAGTTATAGGAATTAGACCTAACACAATTTCGGATAACAAAACTTCAATCATATTTTTATTTATTAAAAAAGAATAGGTAAGGATTCATAGCTAATCTATATAGTACCTCAAATTGACTCAGAATCTCAATTCCTATTTAGGGTTTTATTTTATTTCAAATAAGTCATATACTACTTAACCCAATGAATAGGACTGAGGTGAAAATAAGCAAAGCTAATAAAAAACCAAAATAACTAGCTTATTGGCTCTTAGTAATTAATATAAAACAAATATACCACAGACCAATTTGTTTTTATTTTGAGTTCTCTATCATTTTAGAAAAGAAGGCAAAAGCTTGATCTCAACGAGTCGCACACTAAGCATAGCACTGCTCCAAGATATTTAATTCTTTTAATTTGATCTTATAGAATTTAAGATTTATAATTGGTCAGATTATAGAAGGATATTGCTCATCTTAAACAAAGATCCAAATTTTGATCCCCAATACTCCATAGATGGTTTGAACCGCATAATAACAATAATCAATTTTAGCTCGAAGGGTCTGTAGGGGCACTCTACCTTGCATAGCCGATTCTTTATGAGCTCTCAATTCCGTTAAGACGACCTTTAATATGTATTTTAATACCTTCTACATCTACCTTTTCAGCCAGTTCAATAGCTTTTTTCATTATTTTTCTTATTTCAACTCTCTCCTTTAGTTGTAGAGCCATATATTCCGCAAGAATTTTGGGTTCTCTATAAGGTTTCTCCACTTTTTCTATATAAATCATAAGTTCTCTGTTTACAGAATCAAGCATACTTGGTACAAGCATATTTCGTACTTCCTTTCTTAATTTCTTAATTTCTTCTTCATCTTTTTCTTTACCCTGTTTTTCTTTACCCTGTTTTTCTTTACCCTTTTCTTTCTTTTTTTCTTGGCCCTATTTTTCGATAAACAAGTTGACAAATGCAATACATATATTTACCGAAATCAAATCAGTCTGTTTGAGAATCTCTATACGTGTAATTCCTCCATAACTAGAATTTATCGAACCTTTGATATGTTGTACATAATTTTCAATGCAATTATATATTCTCTCATCTTCTCGTAGATCTTCGGAATAATCCCTTTCTTCAAACCAAAGGGAACAATGGTTTTGAGTAAAACCAAGTCTAAAACCAAGTGGATTTATTTTGTTTCCCATACATATTTTTTTTTAGTATATTTGAGACATAAATGGATTATGCTTCCATCTATTTGGATATTTTGTTTCTATTTTTTTACCATAATTGAGTTAAAGTCATCTAAATCCTCCAATGTAATACTTATATGACAAGTGGGTTTCTGTATTGGATAACCGCGTCCCTGAGCTCTAGGTCAAAATCTTTGAAAAATAGGACCTTCATTCACTTCAGCCATAAGGACAAATAAAGAGCCCTTATCTATATTCATATTGTGATATGCATTTGTGGCTACAAAACGAAGTACTTTTAATATGGGATAACATGCTCTATGAGGCATCCAATTCAGTATCGAAAGTGCCTCTAGATTTGAACTGGTGACACAAGGATTTTCAGTCCTCTGCTCTACCAACTGAGCTATCCCGGTTGTTCCCCTATGCATCATACTAGCACAGTAACCAAACTCTTGTCAACTAAAAACAAAAAGGTAAAAGACAGCATTTGAAAGAGTAGAAGCAACGATGCAAATAAAAACATACATATATGTTATATACAGTTATATACATACACATATACAAAGATGTATATATACAGAAGCAGACACAAATTGATCATACAATTCAAACTTCTTATGTGATAAAGTTTTCTTATGTTCTTATTAAGACATCTAACAAATAATAAAAAAAAAAAGAAAATAAAACAGACCTCTTTGATAAAGAGGTCTGGGGATAGAGGGACTCGAACCCTCACGATCTATAAAACCAACGGATTTTCCTCCTACTCCAATTTTCATTGTTGTTGACATTGACATGTAGAATTGGACTCTATCTTTATCCTCGTCCGATTATTACTTCCAAAAATGGAAGTAAACGCAACTCTCTTTCTAGAGAAGCTCTTAATTGGAAAGCTTAATGAATCCTTCAATTTCAATTTGAAGCTAGGCATATTCTTTTTAAAATAAAACCTAGAACAATTCAAGCTCTAATCGTTATTTTTGTTTATTGGTGATATATAACGCTTTTTCAAGCGTTAAATAAAATACAAAAGACATTCTGTAAATAAAGTATCCAATTCAAATTATGTTGATTCGTTAGAATAGCTTCCGTTGAGTCTCTGCACCTATCCCTTTCTCGGAAAGGAAACTATTGTCTCTAGAAATTGGATTTGGCTCAGGATTGCCCATTCAAAATATCCCAGGGTTCCCTGGATTTGGATGCTATCACTTGGTAAGTTTCCATACCAAGGCTCAAAAAATTTAAGTCCGTAGCGTCTACCGATTCCGCCATATCCCCTTCTTGTAGAACGAAATCATAAAATAATAATTGCATCCCATCAATTATTTTATTTGCATTAGCATTATATTCTTTCTGCATTTTTTATGCAATGTTCTTATCTGTATTCCCATCCTACACCACAAAAATATCCCTTTCTCTATTTAGATCTTATTGAAATCATATTTCCGTTCTATAAGTATAGTCTACGAAAGGATGAGAAATCAAAAAGAATTTTTTTCTTCTTATTTTTTTTCCGATTTTTTGAAATAATATTGTTCCACCTGGGACGGAAGGATTCGAACCTTCGCAATAACAGGACCAAAACCTGTTGCCTTACCGCTTGGCCACGCCCCATTAGTGTTGTTTTATTTTAATCAATTAATAGAAATTAAAGCAATGTTTCATTGTAATTCATTAGAGATTCATTCTTATTTGGTATGCAATTATGCATAGGAAAACCCCAATCCTGCTTCCAAAAATGGTGATATTTTCTTCTTATGGCACAACCTAATTTCGTCAAAGTGTCCTTTCCCTTTGAAGTGCCCTTTTTTAATAAAGGGATGGATAAATTTGTTATGAAGCACCTTATTAGAAGATTCGTAAATCAATTTGGAATGACATATACATCACATATATTAGATCAACTGAAGATTTTAGGTTTCCAGCAAGCTACTGATGCAGCTATTTCATTAGGAATTGATGATCTTTTAACAACACCATCTAAAGCATGGCTTATCCAAGATGCGCAGCAACAAGGGTTTGCTTCGGAAAGACAGCATGATTATGGGAATGTACATGCAGTGGAAAAATTACGTCAATTGATTGAGATATGGCATGCTACCAGTGAATATTTGAGACGAGAAATGAATCCGAATTTTAGGATGACTGATCCTCTTAATCCAGTACATATGATGTCCTTTTCAGGAGCTAGAGGAAGTACATCTCAGGTTCACCAATTAGTAGGTATGAGAGGATTAATGTCAGATCCTCAAGGAAAGATTGTGGATCTACCCATTCAAGGGAATTTCCGTGAAGGACTTTCTTTAACGGAATATATTATTTCATGTTACGGTGCTCGTAAAGGAGTTGTGGATACTTCTATACGAACAGCGGATGCTGGATACCTCACACGTAGACTTGTTGAAGTAGTACAACACCTCGTTGTACGTAAAGTAGATTGTGGTACTATCCAAGGTCTTTTTGTAAATCTCACTCAAGATCGAGAAACAATCAAAAATAAATTTGTTCTACAAAAACTAATTGGTCGTGTATTAGCAGACGATGTATATATAAACGGGAGATGTATTGCCACGCGCAATCAAGATATTGGGATTAAACTTGCCAATCAATTGTATTATTTCCAAATAGAACCAATATATATACGAACCCCTTTTACTTGCAAAAGTATATCTTGGATTTGTCAATTATGTTATGGTCGGAATACTACTCATAGTAACTTAATCGAATTAGGAGAAGCAGTCGGCATTATTGCAGGCCAATCAATTGGAGAACCGGGAACTCAATTAACATTAAGGACTTTTCATACTGGTGGGGTATTTACAGGTGATATTGCAGAACATCTACGAGCCCCGTTCACCGGAAAAATTGAATTCAATCAAAATTTGGTTTATCCTACCCGTACCCGTCACGGGCATCCTGCTTATATATGTCATAATAGTTTAGACGTGACTATTGATAATCAATATGAAGTACAAAACTTAACCATTCCGCTAGAAAGTTTGCTTTTCATTCAGAATAATCAACTAGTGGAATTGGAACAAGTTATTGTCGAGGTTCGCGCTAAAAGATTCGCATTCAAAGAAAAAGTGGAGAAACATATATATTCTAGCCTAACAGGAGAAATGCACCGGAGTATCCCTATGTCTAATTTGATATTAAAGACAACCCATTTATGGGTATTATCGGGAGGTATATATGAATCCGTTGTAGTATCTTTTTCTTCTTCTCATAAAGATCAAGATCAAGTGGATATTCCAGAACTTCTTGACAAACATAAATCACTTTCGAATACTGGAGCGACTATGATACGGAAGTTGCTTTGAGGCAGGTGTTCAAATTTTTTATGACATATCTAATAGGTGCTCAATGGACCGTTACCAGATGTAAAACGCCTTTTCTACCCAGTGGTAAAAAACATATCTCAATATAATCATTATCTTCATATCCAGATTTATTTATCCATATCTCTGGACCCATATGTTACAGATCACTTTTATGATTTAAAAGAACTTTGAATTGATAAATATTAATGAATCTTTAATTAAATTGTATCTCCGGACGGGATTTACCCATAATGAAAAGATCCTTTTCATTAACGATCCAAAGAAAATATTCTTTGTTATATTTTCAATATATTTTTCTATAATGACAATGCAATAAGAGAAGCTAATTCACTCGAATAGTATGAAAAATTTATTTATTCTGAATTTCATAATCTTGACGATTTCCTAGTATAGTAATCGAGAGATTTTCATTCTCCAAAATGTCCTGTAATCTTTAACCGATTTTGTGCTTTGATATAATTGCTTGGAGCAAGCGCTATAGCTTGTTTCCAATACTCAGCAGCTTGATCAAACCAAGCTTCCGCAATTTCAGGATCTCCCTGTTGAATGGCATGTTCTCCTCGGTCGAGATAGATCAACTTGTCAAAGTTTTCTTCCCTTAGAACTGTACTTGAGAGTTTCCTACCTCATATGGCTCAATTAACTATTATTTAGTCCTTTACCCAAACTTCCAAAATAGGAGATAGTTCGAAATGCGTTCAGGTTAACCGAAAGAACAGAATGGGTCAATGACATGAGTTTCAAACTTCACTTTCGATAAATGATCAGGTTTTCTCTTTTCTCCCACCCTAAAAAAGATGAAGTATTAGAAATAAAGGGATCTACTTCAGATTATCCAGATAAAAATCTTTTTAAGAGGTAACTATCTATGTTCTATATAGAAATTTTGAATAATACTTTCCTGGTAGGAAAGTACTTCACATCTTTAGGATCTGATGCTACACCGCTGCTGAATAGCCTAGTAAATCAACTCTATTACATAAATTGATTCCTTATTTTTGCCCATAAGCAGATTTGATCGTATCAGCCCGAACTTTCAATAATTGATCTTTATGGTGCTTTCTCTATCAATTGAATTGATTTTTTTATCCATGGACTATCCAGGCATTTACCCATTCATATTTGGGCTCCTATGAGGGATATTCTTTTGACTACAGCTGATAAAAAATCGTTGTTTTGGACTGTGCATATGTAGAAAGCCGCTTTTTTTTCTTTTCCGTAGTTTTAAACGAATTCATTCTATAGTACAAATAGCCGCACGTAATGACAGATCAAGGCCGTATTATTAAGAGCTTGTGGTAAAGACGGGTTTCATTCTAATGCAATTACTTGAAATGCGTTTGGATAATATCTTTTTTCGATTGGGTATGGCGCTTAGCATTCCTGAAGCCAGACAATTAGTCAACCATAGGCATATCCTGGTCAATGATCGTATAGTAGATATACCAAGTTATCGTTGCAAACCCCAAGATTTTATCTCTATAAAAGATAAACAAAGATTGAGAAATATAATTAATAAAAATATAGATAATTTCAAGAAGGATAAAATGAGGGTGCCACCCCATTTAAAGCTTATAAAAAAAAATCACAATATAGTGGATTAGTCCAAAAAATAATAGATAATAGCCAGATCGGTTTGAAGATTAATGAATTAGTGGTCGTAGAATACTATTCTCATCGAGTTTAAATGGAGAATGAAACTAAAGGATTTCTCCACATCTGTCCCTTTGTATGTTACATAACAATGTTATTGTCAATAACACATTGATTGATAATTTCTTTTTTTTTCAACTATTATTTTCCTTTGCCATACCGATATTCATTCGGAATAGAAGGAGATTGTGGGAGGATAAAATCATCCTAGTGGGTTTAGATCCATGAGAAAACGATGCAAAAAAGAATAAGACGAATATACGGAAAGAGAGGGATTCGAACCCTCGGTAAACAGAAGCCTACATAGCAGTTCCAATGCTACGCCTTGAACCGCTCAGCCATCTTTCCTACGCGATCTCTTCATTTGAATCGAAAAAATGAAAAGACTTACTTCCTTTTGCATAAGTAAAGTATTTTGGAAATCTGGCATAAAGACAAAAGAGTATTTTACCATACTTCTTCTTTTCTTCTTATTTCAAGAGATTTTTCTTTTTATCAATCTGATCCGATGATTTTATTTTATCTTATTCGGGTTTATATTGCACGATCCAATTGTGAAATTGAGCCGGATCTACTGATCCATAATGATCATATATATATATATATATATATATATATATATGAATAATTCTTCGGTAAGAATTAATGGTACAAATTAATTCATAATGACTATATTTTTATATACTCAATATATTATATGTGTTATAATGGGTATGCACGCACAATCATTTTGTTCTCATTATGCATGCAATGATCTTTTCACTTACTCGTTTGCTCGTTGGGATCACGAGCATACGAGTGCGAGACTTATTGAGTTCGCAGAATATAGAGAAACATTTTAGACAAATTTTTTTATTAGTTCATCAATAAATTGAATGAAGATTTATTTCAAATATTTCCAATTTCTCTTTATTCAGAGAAAATTGGAATGTTCACATATTTCATTTACGATCGTAAGGAAATCCATTTATTATGCTATTGTATATTGGAAAATCATTTTGTTCATGGAATCATTTCCGTAGGGGGAATGAAAAAAATTATTAAATTTATAATTGACAAGACTTTCACAATTGTAGTGGGTATATTATTGCAAATAATCCCAATGGCTTCAGGGGAAAAAAAGGCATTTACCTATTATAGAGATGGTGTGATTTGATATTTTTTTCTTTCTGCTTTTTCTCGTTATCGTGGAATGGCGAGATATTTATTAAGTTAAGTTAAAGAAAACTTACGCTTAGTGAAGGTGAGTTTTAGAAATAGAACAATTCTTTATGTCGTGTATCCCCGATTTATGCAGCCTTAGATTCTTTGATCTTCTGAGATTCTAGTATCAAGCGAAAGGTTATACCTATTACATAGATGTTAATGGCCAAACCTATATGATAGGTTAATGTTTCATTGTAATTCATTAGAGATTCATTCTTATCTAGTGCTATGCAATTATGCATAGGAAAACCGGAGGGGCATAGATTCTTGAGTGAATAAAATAGATATTATCTATAGAGGAACCTAAAAAGAAACAAGAATATATATTCATTGGTCATTCTCTATCAGAATGGTTAAAATATTATATGAAGAAATGATCCCTTCCAACTCAAAGACTAAAAGTCTAATGTTGGCGAAGAAATTCAATTGATTGTCCAAAAAATTTTGGGTCTTTACATCATTTTTATTCATCGGAGAATCAAAATGCCAGTTATCCTCAACCTCCCTATTTGTCTAGACGATGCCGCTTTTCATTTGAATAACCCCTTTTTTGCCAAATTGCCCGAAGCTTATGCGATTTTCGATCCAATTGTTAATGTAATGCCAATTATCCCTCTGTTCTTTTTTTTATTAGCCTTTGCTTGGCAAGCTGCCGTAAGTTTTCGATAACGATAATTTGACAAAAAGTTTTGATTCATTTTTGTATTCACTTGATACAAAAAAAATGGATTGTTTCAATAGTTACATTCTAACTATTTAGATTGGATCACTTTCATTAATCAAATTGATGTAACACTCTTTTTACTTGCTCTGATGCTTATTTTGCGGTACATCAATTATTCTCAATAAAATCAAGTCAATCAACATCGCAGTTGGAGTTCGGGCTATTAGGTATTGATTAGAATATGTTGTTTCTATTTAGAGAGAACATATCTTTGATATTTATTTAAAGAACGAGTAAGAATGAGAATTTGTATATGCATTCCAAATTTTCTTCTATTTTAGACAATTTATAGACTTGTTTCTATTTTTTGTTTGAAAAGATGATAAATAAATTTGTTGATTGTGATAATCCTAAACTTGTTTAGGATAGTTTAATTAGTACTCGAGTTCCTATTTATCCTGTTCAACCCCGAGCAAAGAAGAAAAAAACAGATTCAAAATGGAATTTATTCTGTTTCTCTTTTCTTCTTTGCTCGGGATTGAAGTACCAATATATGATACAAAAATTGATGATCTATTCCGTTGTAATTCTAATAAGAATCCCGGAGATTACATAATGCTTACTCTTAAGCTGTTTGTTTACACAGTAGTTATTTTTTTTGTTTTTCTCTTTATCTTTGGATTCCTATCGAACGATCCAGGATGAAATCCTGGGCGTAAAGAATAGTGATGAAAAAAGATTAGAAAGGACGCGGGCATAAGGGTCTTTACAACACAATCAATAATTCTCTTCACTTTCAATTAGGTCTTGCTCTATCTTCTTTGGGAGTTGTTACCTCCTTGGTAGCTCAACACATGTATTCTTTACCTACCTATGCATTCATAGCACAAGATTTTACTACCCAAGCTGCATTGTATACTCATCATCAATACATTGCTGGATTCATTATGACAGGGGCATTTTCCCATGGAGCCATATTTCTCATTAGAGATTATAATCCGAACAAAATAAGGATAATGTATTGGCGAGAATGTTGGAGCATAAGGAAGCCATAATATCTCATTTGAGTTGGGTTAGTTTATTCCTAGGTTTTCATACCTTGGGACTTTATGTTCATAACGATGTTATGCTCGCTTTTGGTACTCCAGAAAAACAAATCTTGATTGAGCCTATATTTGCTCAATGGATACAATCTGCTCATGGTAAGACCTTATATGGTTTTGATGTACTCTTATCTTCAGCAAATGATCCAGCATTCAATGCTGGGAAAAGCATATGGTTACCCGGTTGGTTGAATGCTATTAACGATAGTAAAAATTCACTGTTCTTAACAATTGGTCCCGGAGACTTTTTGGTTCATCATGCTATTGCTCTAGGTTTGCATACAACTACATTGATTTTAGTCAAAGGTGCTTTAGATGCACGCGGTTCTAAGCTAATGCCTGATAAGAAAGATTTTGGTTATAGTTTTCCTTGCGATGGTCCGGGACGGGGCGGTACTTGCGATATTTCAGCCTGGGATGCTTTTTATTTAGCAGTTTTCTGGATGTTGAATACCATTGGATGGGTTACTTTCTATTGGCATTGGAAGCATATCACCTTATGGCAGGGAAATGTAGCTCAATTTAATGAGTCTTCCACTTACTTAATGGGATGGTTAAGAGATTATCTTTGGTTAAATTCTTCACAACTAATTAATGGATACAATCCTTTTGGTATGAACAGTTTATCTGTCTGGGCGTGGATGTTCTTATTTGGGCATCTTGTTTGGGCTACTGGATTTATGTTTCTTATTTCTTGGCGTGGATATTGGCAAGAACTGATTGAAACTCTTGCATGGGCTCATGAACGCACACCTTTGGCTAATTTAGTTCGATGGAGGGATAAACCGGTAGCTCTTTCCATTGTTCAAGCACGATTAGTTGGATTAGCTCACTTTTCTGTAGGCTATATATTCACCTATGCAGCTTTCTTAATCGCCTCTACATCAGGCAAATTCGGTTAATTTTCATTTTAGAGGCTATTTAGATTTTCAATCTAATCTCTATGCATAAAAAGAAGGAGTCATCCACGTAATACTTCTCCATCTCAAATTTGATCTATATTTTTATATAAACTGGCTGAATCATTATGGCAAGAAAAAGTCTCATTCAAAGAGAGAAAAAAAAACAAAGATTGGAAAGGAAATATAATTTGCTTCGCCAATCTTTGAAAAAAGAGATGAGTGAAGTCTCATCACTGGATGAAAAATTGGAAATTTATAGAAAATTACAATCTCCACCGCGTAATAGTGCACCTACACGTCTTCGTCGACGTTGTTTGAAGACTGGAAGACCTAGAGCCAATTATAGAGATTTTGAATTATCCGGATATATAATCCGTGAAATGGCTCACGCATGTTTGTTGGCTGGGGTAACAAAATTGAGTTGGTAGGGTAAAAAAAAGGATTCTTTATAGTTATTGTTATGATAGAAAATTCCCTCCCTATATGTGTTTTGGTTTTGTTGACCTAATTGTTTGGTAGTGGTGTTGTTTGTTGTACAGTTGGTTGGATGTTGGCTATTTGATTGTTGTTTTTCCTAGGAGCACTTAGGACCACCTTAGCATCTACCACACCATCATTTGTTATGTTTTTATTCTTAGCCCAGACACGAGGCTTGTCATTGGATCTGGTTGAGGGGTAGTTGTCTTTGTAGGCTTGAGTATTTCTCTGTGAGATTAGAGCTCTCTCAATGTTAAGGGCTCTAGGGACAAGCTCTTCATAAGATGTGATGCACTACATCTTCAAGTCGAAGGATAGATCTAGATCAATATTTTCTATGATAATTCCCACTACTTGTTCATCAGGAATTGGCCACTTGCTTTTACTAGCTCTTTGTCTCTATTGTTGCAAGAAATTGGAAAAATATTCTCATTGTTTTGTTTGAGAGTGTACAACTCTTCTAAGCTTACGTCCATGTCAAGATTAAAGGAGAAGTGATCTATGAATTTTTCAATGATTTTTTGGAAATTTTTGATACCTAAAGGCAATTGAGAAAACCAATCCATGGCAAGACCTGTTAAACTTCATGGAAAGAGGCGCATCAAATAGGACTCATTATAGGTGACCTCCATACACATGATGTTAAACTCTTTGATATGGTCCATAGGACTTCCTATCCCTTTGTATTTGTCGAATTTGCAGATTTCAAAACCGGGATGGAACAGTACCATTGCAATGTTTCGATCAAATGGATATGGGCATAAGTTATGTTTATGGGGTTTCTTCATTTTTCCCATCCAGATATCCTGCATTTCTTGTGTTAACGCTTTGAGTTGTGATGCCATATCATCTGGTGGACTTGGTGGAGGAACATATGTTGTATATTGTGGGATGGTGGATGAAGTGTATGTGGTATTATGATATGATGATGTGTTGTATGGTGTGTATGGTGGTGTAGGATAAGGTGATGATGGTTTAGTTGTATATGTTCCTAACGTGTTTGGGTTGACGATGTTTTGTTAAGGGTGTTGGAAATAGGATGACATTAAATTGCAATCCTAAACATTATTTCTTGCATGTATCTCCTAATTCCTTGGAATGTGTTCCTCAACACTGGGATTAGAAAGAGATTAATATTTCATGAAATAATCATGTTAATTGACATTTGTAATTAATTCTAAGTGTTAGGAGCAAGTGAGGGTGTCCAATATGAGTTCCTAAATAATAGGGGCACATGGGGCGCCCACATGGTAGGTGACACTCACCTTGAGTTTAGTTAACTATTCAGAGTAAGAGATAACGCTTTTGAATGCATGTAAAGATCCTAGGAGTTAGGTTTTGATGTTTGCACACATGAAGTTTAGTTCAGTTCAGAATCGGTTTAGTTTAATTTAGTTTAGTTCAATTCAGTTATGGTCCAGTTATCTTCAGTTAGTTTTAGTTGAATGCTAGTTGACTATAGTTAACTTGGAATGCATGAAAAATAACAGAGACTACCTTCAGTTAATAGGGGATGACCATTCTCGCATGAATGGTGTTGAGAAATGTTTTAGTTAACAGGAAATTACTTGGACCCAACTTGGGTGCCCAAGTTGGCTTCTTGGAATTAACTCCTTTGCATGGTAAGATATTTTAGAAGGCTAAGTTAAGTGGGCCCGTTCTTGGGCACCTACTTTGAGGATAAATCCTTGAATATATTTAGAGAATAAATTTTTAGTTGGCACTTTAGTTTGGGACACCCAAATGCATGAAGATGAGGATTTGACATTGTTCTTTGCAGTTAAACTCTACTTGGAAGAAATAGGCGTACCTTTTAGGGATATGGCTTGAGCATTGCAATTGTAACTCAATTGGAGTTTACAAAGTTTTTTATTTCCTATATATCTCAAGCAAGTTGAAGAGAGTTTGTATCAGTTTTATTGCAGGTTGTGAAGAAGATTTGTTGAAGGAAGAAGAAGCATCTCAAGCAAGAATTATCGTTATTGTAATCTACTTCAGAGATTAAATAATACATTGATTCTTGGTGGAGTTTTTTCCCAAAAGGGTTTCTCAACAGTATATGTTGTGTATCTTCTAATATCCTATCTAATTCTTCTACAACTTCAGTCTTCATTTTATAAATGATAAAATGAATTAATCAGACTAATCACCCACAAAGAATCCGTAACAAAGGAAATCATATTTAGATCAACAATATTAAAGTTTTAAAAAGTATTAAGCTAAGAAAACACCTCAATTTTCAACATTTGGTATTAGAGCTGATGTTGGGTAGAGTATTGGGACACCTTTCTCTTAAAAGATTGGAGGTTTTTTGGCTTAGTGGGAGCTTTTATTATTTTTGCTATTGCTGATTTTGGAAAATAAATTTGTTACAATAAGTTTGAATTCTTGTTTAGAAATTGGAAGGTTCAATGGATCCAATTATGAGATGTGGAAACTGAAAAATGGAGGATCTCCTTGAAGAGAGAGATCAATGGTTACCTGTTGGTAATGAGACAAAGTCACCTACAACAATGTCAAATGAGGACTGGCCTAAGCTTGATAAGAAGGCAAGAGGGACCATAAGACTATGTCTTGTTGATGTTGTTCTCTTGAATGTTTTAGAAGAAACCACTGCGTAGAAGTTGTGGAAGAGAATAGGTGATATTTATCAAACTAAAAGTCTTACTAATAATTTGTATCTAAAAAGACAGCTGTGTTCTTTAAACATGAAAGAAGGTGATTCTATTACAAATCATTTGAATGCTTTTAATTTGATTCTAATTCAGTTAGCATTTGTAGATGTAAAGCTAGAAGATGAAGATAAATGCATTTTGTTACTTTTTTCTTTACCAGAGTCTTGGGAAAATCTAATTGTTGCTATCAATGGTAGTGGCGCAAATCCTAAGACGGACAATATAATTCCTACTCTCCTATTAGAGGAGATGAGGAGGAAGTCTAAAGAGGGACTCCAAGATGCCTTGTTTGTAAAAGGTAGGCCTGTGAAAAAGGAACCTAAGGGAGACAAGGAAGGAAAGGGTAATTCTAAAGGACGGTCTAAAAACCCTGGTAAGAGTAAGGTAGTTTGTTGGAACTGTGAGAAACCAGGACATGTGAAGAAGGATTGTCAGAACAAGATATAGAGTTTTGATTCTTCTACATAGGAGTCCTCAAAAGATAGTAATGATGCATTGGTTATTTCAGCTAATATTGTTTGTGATAACTCTTTGCTTCATGTTTCAAAGTGATCTTCATAAAGAGGATAGTAGTCACGATGCCATGTGTAACTCGGTACCATGGTTCAGTGGGAGTTGTTGGCAATGACAAGGATGCACCATTGGTAAGGTTATCTTCATGAGATTGGGGATATGGTTTTGTATTGGTTTAGAGTGGTTGTTATTATGTCATGGTTTACTCTTGATTTTAGATTAGAGTTTTCCATATTGCATGTTCTCTTGAGACCAGGATGTATGTTATGGTGCATGTGATATCCTAAGAGGAGATGGTTAGATCATGGATGTCATGTTTATGTTCAATATTGGAGCTTTGACATTGATCTTGTGTAGTTCTCTTATGTATTGGGTACATTAATCATTTGCTTGATTACTTCATGATAGTGCTATGTTGCATTTGAAGTTTGGCATGGATTGGTTGGTTACAGGTCCTCATGAATACTTGGAGAAATAGGTGAGGCTTGAGTTCTCTTATGGTTAGAGACATGTGTTTGAATGGTTACTAGCAAGAAAAAAAATTCCAACAAAAAAGATTGAGGAGCCTACACCTTGGTTGAATGTGATTTCAACACACTCGGTGGTTACTCATGCCTTTGAAAAGGCAGTTTGGTTACAGAGACTTGGGAAAGGTATTGGTTTTAATTGCAAGTAAGTTAAACTTGAATGTGATAGTCAAAGTGCTATGTGTTTAGCCAAAAATCCTATGTATCATGCTTGTACTAAGCATGTTGATATTCAGTATCACTTTGTGTGAGAAATGGTTGAATGTGAGAAGGTATTAATTGAGAAAGTTGAAACTTTAATTAATGTTGTAGATTATCTTATGAAACCAGTTCCTACAGATAAGTTCTCTTTTTTTTAATCATTTGCTTGGAGCTTCATGATTATGTAGGCTGCATTTGAAGTTAGCATGGATTGATTAGTTGGTGCAGGAAGGCCATTGGACTTGAGTCTTGTACTTGATTTCAAATTAATATTCCTTGTTTAGAATAATTGCAATGTATAATGTCAAGTGGGAGAATGTTGGAAATAGGATGACATTTAATTGCAATCCTAAACATTATTTATTGCATGTATCTCCTAAGTCCTTGGAATGTGTTCCTCAACACTGGGATTAGAAAGAGATTAATATTTCATGAAATAATCATGTTAATTGACATTTGTAATTAATTCTAAATGTTAGGAGCATGTGAGGGCGTCTAATATGAGTTCCTCAATAATAGGGGCACATGGGGCACCCACATGGTAGGTGACACTCACCTTGAGTTCAGTTAACTATTCAGAGTAAGAGATAACACTTTTCAATGCATGTAAAGATCTTAGGAGTTAAGGTTTGATGCATGCATGAAGTTCAATTCAATTCAGTTCAGATCAATTTAGTTCAGTTCAAGTTCAGTTCAGTTCAGTCAGTTTAGTTCAGTTTATTCAGTTATTTCAATTAGTTTTAGTTGAATGCTAGTTGACTTTAGTTGACTTGGAATGCATGACTAATGACTTGAGTTGCATGAAAAATAATAGAGACTACCTTCAGTTAATAGGGGATGACCATTCTTGCATGAATGGTGTTGAGAAATATTTCAATTAACAGGAAATGACTTGGACCCAACTTGGGCACCCAAGTTGGCTTCTTGGAATTAACTCCTTTGCATGGTAAGATATTTCAGAAAGCTAAGTTAAGTGGGCCCACTCTTGGGAGCCTACTTTGAGGATAAAGCCTTGAAGATATCTATAGAATAAAGGTTGAGTTGGCACTTCAATTTGGGATGCCCAAATGCATGAAGATGAGGATTTGACATTGTTCTTCATAGTTAAACTCTACTTGGAAGAGATAGGCGTATCTTTTAGGGATAGGGCTTGAGCATTGTAATTGTAACTCAATTGGAGTTTACAAATTTGTTTATTTCCTATATATCTCAAGCAAATTGAAGAGAGTTCGTACCAATTTTATTGCAGGTTGTGAAGAATATTTATTGAAGGTAGAAGAAGCATATCAAGCAAGAATTGGAGTTATTGTAATCTACTTCAGAGATTAAATAATTCATTGATTCTTGGTAGATTTTTTTCCTGAAAGGGTTTCTCCAAGGTATATGCTATGTATATTCTAATATCTTGTCTAATTCTTATACAACTTCAGTCCTCATTCTACAAATGATAAAATGAATTAATCAGACTAATCACCCACAAAGAATCTATAACAAAGGAAAGCATATTTAGATTAGCAATATTAAAGTTTTACAAAGTATTAAGCTAAGAAAACACCTCAATTATGAACAAAGGGTTATAGTATAAACCTTGTTGTTGTGCGAGCAATTATTGTTGTTGGGCATATTGTTGAGCTTATTGTCATTCTTGGGCTTATTGTTTTTGTTGGGCTTGTTTTTGTTGTTGAGATGTTAGGGATGCTTGATGTTGTTGTTGTTTTTGTTGGGCTACTAAGGTTGCTTACTATTTTTGTTACTATTGTTGTGCGACTAAGGTTGTTTGCTATTGTTACTATTGTTGTTGTGCTGCTAGGGCTGCTTATTGTTTTTGTCGTTGTTTTTGTTGTGCAACTAAGGTTTCTTGTTGTTGTTGTGCGACTAAGGCTGCTTCTTTTTGTTGTTGTTGTTGGATGCTTGTTGATAAGCCTGTTGGGCTTGCTACAAAGCTAGGGTATGTGCTTACAATGTAGGATCAATCAGTGGTTGGGACATTTGTGATGGGTTTTGGGTGTTGATGTTTTGTGTGGGTTGCATATTGTTGATGAGAGGTTGGGGGTTTGTTTGGTTTAGCATTCCTTGCAAGATAGTGGATTGAGATGGAAGAATGTAAGTTTCGAGTCCCATTTGATTTTGAATGACTAGGGGAATGAATGGTAAAGATGATGATGACACTGTTAAATATTGGGATGTTAAGGGAATAATAGGAGCTTGGGTCCACTAATTGAAAGGATTCCCTTGACCGATGTTTTGGAGATTCCCTTATGTTTGAGATGTGGTCAAGGTATTACTTTGGTTGATGGGGTTTGTGATCAAGGGATTTTTTTGATGTGGGTTGATGATGAATGAGATAGATGTGTTTTGGGAAACTGTTGGGTTTGATGTATCAATGGGAGGATTGGTATCAAGGGTACCCAAAAGTGTGTTGCTT
Source organism: Sequoia sempervirens (assembly GCA_007258455.2). Taxonomy (NCBI): domain Eukaryota; kingdom Viridiplantae; phylum Streptophyta; class Pinopsida; order Cupressales; family Cupressaceae; genus Sequoia; species Sequoia sempervirens. The sequence continues at coordinate 41,616 of VDFB02217631.1, forward strand.
TCAAATAGAAGAGAATGGCCAAAGTCCTTATAAAGACTAGTTGCAATACTAGGTGTTGGTGTTTGATTGATCCCTAGTGATGGAGTCATTTGAATAATGGATGAATTTAAGCCTTGTGTTAATGATTGTGCAACAAAAGATGGGAAATTAGGAACTATGTTTTCTAAGGCCTGGTGCTCCATGATTTCTTCCCTAGTAAGTCCAAATGGATTGTTCGTGATGTCTTCTATCTCATATGGCCCTGATGGTGACGAAAGTTGTTGTGATGGAGTAACGTGACTTCTCAAATCAAATTCTAGAGGATTATGATCACTTGAGGTGAATGTGACTTTGGTCTTCTCCATGATTCTCCTATGTTGTGATCTTGTTTTTACCATAAATATTGGGTCACCTCTACGAGAGTTGTGTTGATATTTGTAATGTTTAAACTCTCTAGTTGACTCAAATCTAGGTAAAAGGGACACTCTAAGTCTTTTTGGAGCAATGATGGTAGTGGGAGATGAAAATATGAATGATATGCGGAGTGATCTTTGCAAATTTTTTGGGACAACACTTTTGACTTAGATTTGATGTTTTGATGTTTGGATAAAGGATGTTTTTGAACTTGTGAATCTTTAGGGTAGACTTGTGACCTTAAAGATAAACGAGTTCAAAGATGATAACTAACTTAATCAAATGCATGAAAAAGGATTCATTTCACATGCAAAGTAACTAAGTTAGGAATTGGGTTGATAGATGTCTAAGTCCAAAAGTGTTGGTATATTCAAAAAAATTACAAAGTTTGGTGGAGTGAAATTTGGATTTTGATGAAAGGGTGGATGGAGTGTTTGACCTAATGTTGACTGAGAGTGAACCTTTATTTTTAAAGACCAAGGTGGTGAGAAACATGTTAGAGCTCTCAAGTTTCAAATCCAAAAGACCAATGTTTGATTTAAATGAGGGATTCATATTGAGCATACAAGTCCGGATTATTCAGTAGAATAAGTCTATAAAGTATTGTTGCCATTTTGTTCCTATTGTGGTACTGTTTTAGGGTACGTCTTCTAATGTACTTTAAATTATGATGTCTAAGTTTGAAATAGCAGTACATAGACCTTCTCTTAGGAGTTTTGATTTTGCATGAGATCATTTAGAGAAGCTCAAGATCATGGAAAAGACCAATGTTTTGACTTTCAAAAAAGGAATACAATTTTGGATTATTCCTTGAAGCATGTATATAAAAGTTTCTTGCTAATCTAGTCCTATTTTGATAAAGTGCCTCAAGGTGTTTTTTGATAGATTTTTGTCTATGACACCTAATTTTGAACTAACAAAATGTAGGACTTCTCTTGGGGATTTGTATTTTGCATGAAATCATTTAGAAAAGTTCAAGTTTATGGAAGAAAAGAGGATATTTATTGCCATGCAGGTGGTGGTAATATCGGCCATCTAGCCACAATATCAGCTTGTTCCTCTTCTTTGTCTATGATGTATGTTGTGTTTCTCCATTGGGTTGGTGTTTCCTTTGTTTCAAAAGTGAAGCTTCTCAAACTATTAATTATATCGGTTTGTTCTCCTTCAATGAGTTCAAAGTTTGGTTAAATGATAGCGGGTGTAAGGTTGGGTTCAATTGAAGCGATCAAATGCCAAATGGTCATATGGGGTTCAATTTGTCAATTTATCTTGCTTAAGTGAGTTCCTTTTACCACAAACACTTGTCTTGATTAAGTTCAAACTAAATGTCCATGTCAAAAGCATTATCAATTCCACAAAGTCCATTTTGCGAAAAGGACGAAGTCAAAGGCATAGTTACCTAGGCTAACTTTGGAAAGTATGGATTGAGATGTAAACCAAAATATTTAGAAGTCTCTAAGGATAAATCTTTAAGACAAGCATTAATATCAAGGTTTTGTCAAAGGTTATCCATATTTAGACCAAAGGGTTTGAAATTTTGAGGAAGATTATGAATGTTTGCAATATTTTGGAACTAAGCAAAGTATTAAACTGACTCACAAGCATTCACCACCCTAGGTTCAAAAGATACTACTTGTTGAATCCCCACTTGGATTTCTCCAAACACTAAGACAATGCAAAGAGTTAGAGATTTGGTGACACTAGCTCCCCCTTACACGGGACACACTTCTCAGGTACACCAAATCTCAAATCCTTAAGATCCACAAATCCGAAGGATCTTTTTGTTTCTACAATGAATAGTAAAATGTGGGGCAACTTCAGAATGACCGTTCCTACACCAACAAGCATAAAGGTTTTTTGGCTTCTAAACAATTGGTTCTTAGTAAGGACTTTTGTTCAAGGTGGCCATACATGTGGAAAGATTAGCTCAATATTATTTCACTCTAGAGTTCTCCTAGTTCCTTCCTAAGAAATAATTTTGATGTGTCCCTCGAACACTAGGGGTGGCACTTGTCAGAATGACACATTCACACCTGTTGCTTATGAATTTTGTCACAAACACATTTTTTATATAGCAGTTTGAAAGAGCTTGGCTTTAGCTCGTTATCTCTTGGGTCATTCCCACCTTTCAAAGTGGGGTGGAGGGCCCTCTAAAGGTATATAAAAATAAAGGAAGTACATTTGTTGTTCAATCTCCCAGATCACACAAAGCACAAAGAGAGAGCATACACAATGCACTTTCCTCACACTAGCATGGGATTCATTTTAAATCCAAATCGAAATATGTGGGTGGTTATACAAAATTTCAAAGGAATGCTTTTGATTCTCAAGATCACCGAGTGACACAAGAGAAGAGCATACGCATTCAATGATGAAAATGCAAACCACAAGACATGGAAAACACTTGTTAATTTTAACCCTCAAAGCAAAGGTAAGTTCATTTTAAACACCAAACTAAGTGTGAGTTTGTCTTTTTCAATTTTAATCCAACAAGAAAAATGATGTGAGAGTTCAATTTTATCCAATTTGAACATTCATTTTAAAATCCAATTGAAAGCTAGTGTGATCCTAAAGCGTGAAATAAAAAAGCATCATAAATAGGTTATAATTGCCCCAAAAGTGTCGAAACACTTGTTACAATTATAATATTTAAAGACAAGAATGCTTCTTCACTTTGAATTTTATTGTCCAACCTGCAAAACCTAGTTAGCCTAAGAAAGCGAGAAGTAGGTGATGTGTCGAAAAGAAGATAAAATTAGAAATTTAAAGCACATGCTAAAAGCTACTCATTGTTTTTGCTTACTAGTAAAAAGCATCATTGTTCACAATAGTGTTGCTATAATTCAAATGAGCGTCACTCTAGTGAAAAATAGTGTCGCTATTTGGTGGCATCGCCATTTTAAAATCTTTGATACTTCTAAAAAGTATTAGCGTTGCAGTTTATTTTAATTAGTGCCAATGTTTTAATTAGGAATCGTTGTATCTACTTAAAAAGTGTTGTTATATGGTGACACCTGACAAAGGTGTCACTAAAATCTCCTAGAGCGTCGTTGTATCTGCAAAAACCAAAAAAAGGACTTTGAGAGAAAAATTTGTTAAATGTGATCGGTTAGCTCTCCTTCTAGCACCAAAATGTGGACGATGGATTAGTATGGGCTGACTACACTTGATCCATGAGGATACGAAGCATATTCGAACCACTAAACATCAATCCCAATAGAGATCAATCAAATGAAAACTAAACTAAGCATCCATTAGAACTTAACATACTAAACTACAAAAGCTTTAAAGACACCTATTCTAATCCATTGAAACTTATCCTATTGAGGGAGTGGTGTCACATTAATTTGGAATGGCAACCCTTTCCTAATCTCGTAGATAAATGAACCTATTCTGATTGATTCTATTGAAGAGAATCGACGAAACCAATGGTAGATGTGTATGAAAACATGATTTAAATGCTAAATTAACATGATACAAGCTATTTTAACATGTTATATGCTAAGATGATCAAGATGTGTGAGTGTAAAGCTAATCTAAATGGAGTTTAAGCTAAAAATATTGAAATCCTAATTACACAATATACTAAATGGATGCATTCATGTTATCATGGAATCCATTAATGGAAGCGAAGCTAATATGATGCAAGAAATCAAAATAAAAAGATGCTAAATGTGTACTAAATATGAGTGCAAGTGCAAGTGATTTTAACAACATGAGTTTGATGTTAAAAGATGGATCTATTTGTCTCCAAATAGTGGCCTATTTATAGGACAAGTGAGAAACGGTGGGCTAAGATTGAAAAATATAATCAACGGTCAAAATGGAAGGAAGATGGAGGCATGGATCATGGATTCTCATCAAGGGATGAGAATCAATGATGAGAATTAATCAAGGGTTCATATTTATCTTAAACAAACACACTTTCAACTTGCACAAGAAGTCAAATAAGTTAACTTGTGCAAGAAGTCTTGTAAGTTTCTTATAGAAAAAGAATATTCCCCTTTTTCAAATGAGTGAAGAAAGAGAATATTCTTTGGAATATTCTCATGGGTGAGGGAAATAGATATTTAGCAAATTAAAACAAAGTTTTAATGTGTAAAAGGGTTCCTTTTGGAGGAACGTGCAAAGTAGGGATATTCCCTTAGAATATTGCTTTGTAGGTGGGGAGGAAAATAGATTAATTAGTAATTAATAATTAAACGAAGGTTTAATTACACAATTAGGGGGATTTCATGATATTCATGAAATAAATTTATTTAATGAAAAGGAGAAAGTGACATGATATTTAATTAAATAACTTAGGGTTATTTAATTAAATAAGAAGACTTAGAGACTTAAAGTAAATAACTTGATGTATTTAATTTAAAAGGATGAAAATTTAGCATGGAAGGGGGTGAATTAACCTGATTTGATTAATTAGGTTAATAGGTGAAAATGAAAATTAATTAAATAGCTAGGCTAGTTTAATCAATTAAGAAAAAAGAGGATGGGTTTTAGGAGGAAATGATGTTAGTATACCTGATTCAAGTGCATGATATTATTCAAGACATTTTTAAGTGTCTACACATAGTATCAGATGGATGAACAATTTCACATCTGAAAGTTCATCTTGGGATTGAAGCCTTCGATTGGATAATAAAATCATTGGATGGCTAAGTTTCTGTGGATGTAGCCCATATTGGGTGAACCACGTTAAATTATGTGTTATCTCTTTTGTGTTATTCTTCATTGTTATTTCTAGGTTATTTAATCTGCATACAACTGTTAATGTTTATTGCTCCAATATGCTTGAACCCTAATAGAATTATATCTATGAGACCTTTCTTAGAGAAATTATGAAATCTTGTAAGTGCTACATATGTCTCATTTTGCATGAAATATGAAGTTTCACCACATTTCCCTATATTCTCAAGCCTATATCGAGAGTCCTAAACCCTATACCCTTAAATCCTAATCCCTCAAACCTTAAACCCTCAACCCTTAATCCCTAATCCCTTAAACCCTTAGCTCTTAAACCCTAATCCCTTAAACCCTCAACCCTTATATCCTCAACCCTCAACCATAATCCCTCAACCCTAAAACCTAATCCCTATCCCTAAAACCTCAACCCTTAAACCCTAATCTCTATCTCTAAACCCTCAACCCTTAAAATCTAATCCCTTAAACCCTCAACCCTTCAAACCTAAACCCTTAACCCTTAAACTCTAAACCCTTAAACCTTCAACCCTTATACCCTAATCCCTTAACCCTAAACCCTCAACCCTATACCTTAAACCCTTAACCCATCAACCCTCAGCCTTTAAACCCTTAAACCCTAAGCCATCTATATTATATACTAAACCCTCAACCCTAATCCATCAACCCTATACCTTAAACCATTAATCCATGAACCCTTAACCCTTAAACCCTCTACCCTATACATTACACCATCAACCCTAATCCCTCAACCCTATACCCTTAAAGCATAATCCATCAATCCTTAAATCCTCAACCCTAAATCCTCAACCCTAATCCCTCAACCCTATACTTTAAAGCATTAATCCATCAACCATCAACCCTTAAACCCTAAACTCTCTACCCTATACATTAAACCCTAAACCCTAATCCCTTAACCCTATACCTTAAACCATTAGTCCATCAATCCTCAACCCTTAAACTTGTAATCCCACAACCCTTAAACCCTCAATACTTAATCCCTAATCCCTTTAACCCTCTACCCCGTACATTAAATCCTCAACCCTAATCCCTTGACCCTATACCTTAAACCCATAGTCCATCAACCCTCAACCCTTAAACCTATAATCCCTCAACCCTCAACCCTTGAACCCTCTACCCTATACATTATACCCTCAACCCTATACCCTTAAAGCCTAATCCCTCAAACCTTAAACCCTTAATCCCTAATCCCTTAAACCCTCAACCCTTAAACCCTAATCCCTTAAACCCTCGACCCTTAAATCCTCAACCCTCAACCCTAATCACTCAACCCTGAACCCTAATCCCTATCCCTAAACCCTCAACCCTTAAACCCTAATCCCTATCTCTAAACCCTCAACCCTCAAACCTTAAACCCTAATCCCTATCTCTAAACCCTCAACCCTAATCCCTCAACCCTCAACCCTCAACCCTCAACCCTCAACCCTCTCCCCTCTATCCTATACACTAAACCCTCAACCCTTATCGCTCAACCCTATACCATAAAACCCTAATCTCTTAACCCTCAACCCTTAAACCTTAATTTCTTAAACCCTCAACCCTTAAAACCTAAACCCTTAACAAACCCTTAAACCTTAAACCATTTTCCCTATATACCTTAAACCATTGACATTATACTTTAAAACCTCAATTCATCAACCATCAACCCTTAAACCCTAAACCCTCTATCCTATACATTAAACCATCAACACTAATCCCTCAACCCTATAACTTAAACCATTAATCCATCAACCCTCAACCCTTAAACCCTTAATACTATACATTATACCCTCAACCCTATACCCTTAAAGCTTAATCCCTCAACACTTAAACCCTTAAACCTTAATCCCTAATCCCTTAAACCCTCTACCCTATACATTAAATCCTCAACTCTAATCCCTTGACCCTATACCTTAAACACTTAATCAATCAATTTTCAACCCTTAAACCCTAAACGATCTATCCTATACATTAAACCCTCAACCCTAATCCCTCAAACCTATACCTTAAACCATTAATCCATAAACCCTCAACCCTTAAACTCTTAATCACTTAACCCTCAACCCTTAAACCCTTAATCACTTAACCCTCAACCCTTAAACCCTCTACCATATACATTATACCCTCAACCCTAATCCCTCAATCGTATACCCTTAACCCTATACCCTTAAAGCCTAATCCCTCAACCCTTAAACCTTCAACCCTTAGTCCCTAATCACTTAAACCCTCTAAATTATATATTAAACCCTTAACCCTAATCCCTTGACCCTATACCTTAAACCCTTAATCCATCAACCCTTAATCCTTAAACCTGTAATCCCTCAACCCTCAACACTTAAACTCTCTACCGTATACATTATACCCTCAATCATAAACCCTCAACCCTATACCCTTAAAGAATAATCCCTCAAACCTTAAACCCTCAACCCTTAATCCCTCATCATTTAAACCCTCAACCCTTAAATTGTAATCCCTTAAACCCTCAAGCCTGAACCCTAATCCCTATCCCTAAACCCTCAACCCTTAGACCCTAATTCTTATCTCTAAACCCTTGACCCTAATCCCTTAACCATAAACTCTTAAACCCTTAACCCTCAACCCTCTATGATATACATTAAACCCTCAACCCTAATCCCTCAACCCTATATCGTAAAACCCTAATCTCTTAACCCTCAACCCTTAAATCCTAATCCCTTAAACCCTCAACCCTTAAAACTTAAAAAATTAACCCTTAAACTCTAAACCCTTAAACCCTCAACCCTTAAGCCCTAATCCCTTAACCCTTAATCTTAAACCCTATCCTTTAACCCTAAACCCTAAACCCTATCTCTAAACCCTACAATCTCAACCCTCATCCCTATACCCTATACCATCACCCTTATGTACCCTAAACCCAAAACCCTTACATACATACATCCATGCATACATAAAATCATACATACAAGCATACATCCATACATGCATGCATGCATGCATACACACATGCAAGCATAAATTCATACATAGATAGGTGCATACATCTAGGCATACATACATACATGAAATGGTGTAAAGAGGGTTAGGTGCTTTCGTATGGTTTCAGGGCATATAGCTCACCCACCTTCCAATTTCATTCAAAGATAACCCTAGAGATCTCAATGCAAAGGAGAAAGAGATCTTGCAAAAGGGTTGTCCTAAGGGCTTAATGTAAATTAATGAGGGGTTCACCACCAAGCTAGAGCTTGGAAAGACAAATGCAATGCAAAATTGTACGATAGAAAAATGGTCCCTTGTCATTTTCATGGCCTTTTAGGTCTTGTTTCATGGTGTTGGAACTATGTTGCTTTGATTTTATATTGTGACATGGCTTGAACATGCTTATTTAGGTATTAAAACTTAAAGAATGACATCTTGTGAAGGTGTTGTCAAGTGTTGTGCAACATTTCTACATTCTTCTAGACTTCATTAATTACAATTCACCTAAAAACCACCTTTTTATTCATCAATAGGCCCTATTTTGAAGTGTTGTAAAGTATTGTAACAAGTTTTCAAACTTTTCTAGGCACATCTTCATTATTTACACCCTTCTCATGCTTTATTTGGTCTCTTTATGCCCTCATAAGTTGTAATTAAGTGTATTTTTGCATATCATCCCGAAAAATAACATTAAACACAACATTTCTTCCTACACTTGTTTTTAGGTCCTAGGTGGGACCCATTTTCCATCGGTGGCAAATGAGTCCCCCTTGGCCCCAAATTCAAAATATTTCAAATTTCCTTTCAGGATTTTATTCAAAATCACTTGATGTTAGCCTGTGATGAGGTATGAATGGATACTAAGGCACAATAATTGTATAAATAAGTGATTTTCACCTCATTTTAACCCCCCATTCATCAAGTTCACTTATCCACCTATTCACTTAAGAATTCAAGCATTTTACATCAATAATTCAAGCACTTTGAAGCTGACATTGACATTACTTCAGACTTGCATTATCAAGATTTAGGTGAGTTGATAAAACTTGCATGTTATTAGTTTATCTTTCTCTTTCATTACATTGTCTTTTCAAGGGTTTAATTACCAAAAGTGGGGTTTGACCAAGGCAAACCCCTATTCACTAACCCCTACTCATTTTTCCCCTTTTGCTTGTTTGTTTGCATCCCTTTGTTTATAGATTTGATAGGTTATTAGGTGTTGAAGAGTGATTTTCAAGTCAACTAGGTGCTTCAAGTCAACTTGAGTCAAAATCAAGCTTGGAGAGACTTATTTGTCTGTTTTCTGCAGATTTAACTTCGACAACCAACAAGCAAACATTCTCAAATCTAGTGTTGCAGAGTTGTCTCTTAGTTTTTTAGAAATTTGGGGGAGGACTGATTTGCCACCTATGGAAATTGAGTCCCACCTTAAGATTGGAAACTTGAGTTTTGTCAAATTTCAAATCCCGACAGATAGAAACTAGCTCTCGATAGTTTTTCACCAGTAGGTGGACTAATTCACCACCTTGGGCGAATGAGTCCCACTATGAAAAAACAGCAAATTTCACTAGCATCCAAAAAAATCCAGAAAGCTCACATTTCACCCAGGTGCACTCAGATTCATCCTTGTACCTTTTGTTATGCATGTTTTCTTCATTTACATAGTTGTTTGCATATCACAATGTGTTTTCAAACATAGTTGTAATTGCACTTTTGCATTCATTTTAAGCCATCTAGATTAACCTATTGCATTTAGTTAACTTCATTTGCATCACATCACATCACACACATCCTAATTTGAGTGATACATAAGAATTTTTTGCCCTATATCTCTCCTTTTAGGTAAAAAACCCTAGAAGTGCAAGAGTAGTCCATAGGGTCCCAAATAGGGTCCCAAAAATCTATGTTTCAAAAATGTAATACTAAACCCTAATATGATGCAATGACTTAAAAAATGACTTAGAACAAAATAACAAGTTTTAGGATGGAATGTGTGCACCTAAGAATTTGAAGAAGACTTGAATGAATTATGGAACACTGAAAAATCTAAATTTTTGACCTACTGGGACTCATTCAACAATCTAGGAAAATTAGTCCCAGATCAAGGTTTTTGTACAAGAACAAGTTTCTGGAAAAAGGGTATTTGAATCTACAAAAATCTTGAAAAACACCTGTAGTATGACTCATTCGCCACTTCTTGCGAATCAGTCTCGTTCTACTTTTTCAAGAATTCAAAGTTCAGATCTGCACTTCAACACCTGCCCTTTTCTCCCAAATTGATTTTCGGATCCGAATTTGCGAAAAGACCTGCAAACCATAATATAGACTTGATTTTATTATGGTGGGTTTGCCTTAGTCAAACCCTTAGTTTGGTAATTAAACCTTGATAGAAACAATGAAACTTGAATGTAAATGTGAACGTAAACCCTACCCTTAAGTGTTTCTTAGACTAGGAAATCTGAAACATAATTCCACCCTATTCTAATGTGTAAGAATGAGATGCATGAATGAAATATGGCAATGAATGACTCACTTTGAGAGATCTCTAATCACCCAAATGAGCCTCAATAATGCTTATACCTTCCTTAGTCTAAATGTAGAGTGATAATGGAGGATAGAATCACTTAGGAAACAAGTCATTAGGCTTGACTTGATAGTTAGTTGCATCTCCCCAACCTAGAATCCATCATGATTCACCATAGAAAACCATGATCAACCCTTGACAATGCTAGATCTTGAATGAAAGTTAGCTTGAAGACCTACAAAAACACTTTAATGAGCCTGCTCCAATACTTCAACTTTGCTTCCTTTTGAAACTTGAATGCTCTTGTGAAAGAATGCTTGAAGACTTTGAATGCTTGGATCTTGAATTTTCTCTTGAAAATGCTTGCTTAGATGAAGAAATGACCTAGGAACATGCTTATATAGGCATTAACACCTAATTTACCCTTATTCAAATCTCAAAGCTCAACATCAACCAAAAATTTGAATTAAAAAGGTGATTTTCTCACTCAAACCTAAAAAAATCCCCAAATGGGACTCATTCCCCCAAGGTGGTGAATGGGTACCACCTAGGGGGACTCATTCACCCAAGGTGGCGAATGAGTCCCACCCTAGATTTTCGGGGTGGTTTTTTAGAAATTTTGATGTTTTAGATGATTTTGTCAAGTTTTTAATTGAAATAAGCCTCAAGATTTGAAATAATGGGTCTTAGGGGCCTATTAATGATGATGTAAAGGGTAATTAATGCAAGGGTACTAAAATAGGTCCAGATTAAATGAGAAACTATCCTATCTCCAAGAAAGGGTTCAATTTTCATCATTACATCTAGCCCCCACTTTAGTGCCCATATGACTCTACGTGCATATGCAAGCTAAAGGACTCTGAACAATACACTTTATTTCATAAAAGGATACTCAAATGGATTTATTCACAACACAGGAGAATGAAGCCCCCCTTATAGCTATCTACAAAACCACAATGTTAGGAACCGTATCCTACAACACAAATTTGTTAGTTGTCCAAAAATTCTTTTACCTGACTTCTAGAAATAAAATTTAAAGGTAGATGTATTCCCCCCCTTGATTCTGCTTGCTTTATGGAGGTGGAATCAAGGTAGCAATCTAGCCACATCAAATAAGATCAGTCATACATAGGGTATTTCCAAGTACCATATCACATGATGATAGACATATGATGAGGATGTGAGTGGAATCACGATTCCAACGCAACAAATGACATCAAAAATGAAGCTCCATAGCACCCGTTATGTTAATTTGAATGAAAAACACTTTTTAACCCTAGTATAGTAAAAACCCTATTTTTAACTTATATACATGTATAAAGTGAAGTGATTTCTAACTATTTTGTCATTTACCTTCTTGTAGCTTGAGTTTTGTGAAGAGTGATTGAAGATGTCAAACCGACAAAATTACGTGCCTATAAGACTAGACGTCCTACAAGATCAAGTAGCCCGTGACAAGCACTATTATTAGGTGAGTTGATTTTTTTGGCTTAGCTTTGTCCTTGCGCATTTATTTTATAATTTGTATGCATTTCTAGGTTAATTTAGGGCCGTGGAGAAAAATTTCGTGAAACGTCCCTTTTTTTCACGAAGTGTCCCCTTTTTTCACAAAGTGTCCCCTTTTGTTGCGAAGTGTCAGGATTTTTGTCACAAAGTGTCTCCTTTCTTTGCAAAGTGTCCCAAAAGGGGTCTAAAGTGTCTAAGACCCTTAGGAGAGTACACTACAACAACTTTAGTACACTTTATTGATTGTTGGTGTAAAGATTTAGGATTTTAGAATCTTAGAGGACATATTTTTTTCTTTTTGTTAGATTCCTCCTCGCTCGTGGCAACGTCTAGGTGGCAGACAGATTAGTCGCCTTCAAGACCTAGCCTCACACTTTCAGTAGAGGACACAGAGATATTATAGACTAAGGTATTGTATTGGGCATACCTCATGCCCCCCATGAGGTACCACGATACTATGTTGATGGCACTGGTTTAGCAGATAAATGCATGTTTCATCTTCCCATCGATGAGATGACCATCGCGTTAGAGGACGTACATCACATACTCCAAGTTCTAATTCAGGGCGAGATAGTACGTTTCCTAGTGGATCGGTCATTTCGAGAGATGATATACGATATGCAGTATTTCCTTGGAGGTCTAGTTCATGATGGTATGGTGAGGCCACAAATCAATCCAGCGATGTTACTATATTTGCAAGCCCCACTGGTTGCACAAATTATGATGTTCATTGTAGCACTAGTTCTCATCCATGACAGTCGAGGAGTACACTTAGAGGGACGAAAAGTACATATGATTCAAGGGATGGTAGAGCATAGGACTGTGTACACTTGGGAATGTAGCATCCTAGTGCACTTATATTATGATCTTGGGCGATTTTCATTTCGTGAGATCGACAGTATGGTACATTGTATGTTGTTGCAGGTGTGGTGCCTGGAGCATATCACATGCACTAGACTAATAGGATTTCCATGCACATCATTCCCAAGGTATCCTCAAGAACTCATCTATCCACTATGACAGCTATGGCAGTATGGTGACTTGCATTTTTGGAGAGTCTGATTCAATCGACTAGATGAGGAGATCATATGGAGACCTTACTAGCTTATTCCACAATGGCCAGATGAGACTCATCAGATGAGGAGGTTACAGATGGACAATTTTTTGATAGGCAGACATGATTACATAGTACAACCTTTCTAATATGATCGCGTCATGCGACAATTTGGACAGGTCTAGATAGCACCCATAGCACAACCCTTTTTCAGGAGATCGATACGGAGTGCCTAGAGACTCAGCGATTCTAGACGGTCCACTGGCAACAATGTCTACAGTGACTCCGATGATCATCATCATTATATGCCTCCAGTCCTCGATGTTGATGATGTCAATACCATAGATTCCTACGAGGAGTGGTGGTCAACAACACAGTTAGCTCCTGTATTCTTGATGGATGAGTCGATAGTTGATGTAGGGCCACTCCTAGATTAGGGAGATGAGGAGGAGGGCAGGGCTAAGGAGATACGCTTCAAGGTTGTAGACATATTCACATATGTGATAGATGAGGAATATAATGAGGTTGCAGATCCTAATTATGATGGGTAGGAGGAGGATGAGGAGGACAACAAGGAGGAGGAGCAGGTAATGAGTGAGGGTGGTGAGATAGTAGATGAGGATCTAGTGGGCCATGAGTGGGGAGAGCCAGCTCCCATTCATGTTACTAGATCATGATCAGCAGCTATTGTAGGCATCAGCACCTTCAATCATGGAGAGGCTAGTACATCCTCCATGCACCCTACACATGATGAGGTTGTCTTTACAAAGCCAGCCAGAGAGCTAGGTGATGATATTTTATTTACTGTCATGCTTTATGCTTATGGTTTATGTTTTAATTTATGTCCATAAATTTATCATGATGTGTACTGATTATATTTATGATTTCTACCTTGTAAGAGTTGTGAGAGACCTTCATGATCTCTATCATCAGGTGGCTACTGATATAGTGCCCCCATCAGTCTATGAGGAGGCTATTGATATAGATTATGTGCCCCCACCCATCGCGAACCGGCATCCAGAGTTGTTCGATCCATACATTATACTACGGGAAGTATATGAGAGTCTCAAGAGGCGTGTCCACCGAGCCGAGGCTTCCCAGGATGCACAGTAATCTTGAGCCCTAGTAGAGGTTGAGAGACTTTAGTTAGAGGTATCCAAACTATAGGCAGAGGGAGATCAACTAGAGGAGGAGCATCGGGAGGCCCTTGGACAAGTACAAGGTTTACAGTATGCTCTGAATGTACTCGGTGGCTTGTGATCATGATTGCATACCACCGTCTCTTGGTGGACCACCTCTAGACAGACATGAACACCAAATCCTGAGGGATCTAGTAGTCACAAACCTCATTAGCATTGTATATATTGATGACATGTACACAAAACTTTGATATACATATATATATGATCATTTGATGTTTTGTTATTTATGTTTATGTGTTAAATGTTAAATGGCAATGTGATTGATTAAATAATCTTTGTAAGACTATTTAATGGATGTCTCCATGATTTAACTTGTTTTATGTGATCTAATTAAAATTCTAGTTTCTCTTAGATACAACATTTAGATTAAGTATGTTATGCTAAATTAAATGCACCTATGATTTGATTAAAGAATGTTAAATGCATATATGGATCTAATCTAACATAACACATCAGATTATCTTGAATAGTGTGAAACCTAAAGTAACCATCTAAAAGTTAATATAAATAATTACTTTAGTATTCAAGACACCAAAATAATTGTTTTTCAAGAACGAAGCAATGAGAGAGCACATAGACTGTCATCTACTAACTTCTAACACCACTGCTTTATCATTCACACTATTCAAGACCATTAGACATAGTACCAACATAGATGTGTGGAGTTTATACGCTCTTTAAGAGGTGTTCCATCCATTTCTATTAAAGTATATGTTTTGGACCCATAACTCTCATTGATTATGTAAGGGCCTAACCAATTAGGGCTGATCTTTCCTTTTTTCGCTAGGTCAGCATTGACATTACGTTGATTCCCGCATAACACCATATCACCATTATTAAAGGAATGATGTATTAAGTTGTCATTGTACATAACTACATTGCATTATTTTAGAATAAGCCTAAAGGTGCTCAAGAGCATTGATGCATTGTTCGTTGATCATTTCAAGTTGATGCAACTATTGTTCTTTATAAGTATTGTCATCAATAACCCTTTGAAGAGTGATTCTTAATGAAGGGATCTCTAATTCCAAGGGCATTATTGCCTCAGTTCCATAGACAAGGTTATAAGAGGTATGTCCAGTTCATGCTCTAACATTCATAAGGTAGGCCCATAATGCATATGTTAGTTGCATATTCCAATCTTTATTATGTTTACTTATTGTTTTCCTTAGGATTTGCTCGAGGGTTCTATTAGTTTATTCAGCTTGACCATTAGATTGTGGGTAGTAAGGTGTTTAAAAGTGATGTATGTTAAACATTTCTAAGAACTTCACATCCTTATTCTTAAATGGTGTCCCATTGTTCGAAACTAAGGCGGAAGGGAGTTCGAAACAAGCAATAATGTGTTCCAATATGAAACAACATATTACAACGGTAGTTGTTGAGCGAAGGGGAATTGCTTCCACCCACTTCGTGAAATAATTTGTTGCAGTAATTATAAATGTATGTCTGATGGAGGAAGGAGGAGAAATTTTTCCAATGATATCCAGGGCCCACACCGAAAAAGGAAAAATAGGGACTTGTGCACGAAGCTCAGAAGCAGGAGCGTGAATCAGTCTACTATGTTCTTGACATTTGTGACATTTTTTAACATATGCAAAGAAATCTTGTTCCATGTTTCTCCAGTAATATTCTATTTGAATTAACTTTTGCACTAGCAATCTTCCTCCAAAATGTCCTCCACAAGCACTTGAATGAGCTTCCTCAAGTGCTATTGGGATTTCAGATTGTTTAAGGCACCTAAGCAAGAGACCATCAAAGGACCTATGATAAAACACATCGTCAAGAATTATATACTTAGATGCAAGTATTTGAAGGTGTCTTCTATTATTCCTAGTTGTGGACTCAAGAAAGGTACCAGTTCTTAGATAATCAAATATCAGCGCATACCATTCGCTAGAGTTTTCTATGGTGAATGCTAATATCTCATCTGTGTTATGCTCAATTGATGGTTTCATAATTGTGTGGATGATAAATATGAAATATTTTGAAGGATCTTGAGGGGATATTAGAGAAGCTACTCTTGCCATTGCATCTGCATGTCTATTAACTTTTTGTGGGATGTTATCAATGGTAAATGAATCAAACTTCTCTAATAGAGTCATTGTAAGATCTTTGTATTTTGATAGTTTTTCACGCTTTGCTTGATATTTCATGTTTATTTGTTTAATGATTAATTGTGAATCACCAAATATTTTGATGTCTCGAGCTCCCAAAGTTAAAGCGGTGCATAGTCTAGTGATTAATGCTTCATACTCTGCAATATTATTTGTACATAGGAAATTTAATCGATATGATAAGGGAATAGGTTTTCCTCCGGGTGAGGATATTATAACTCTCGCACTGGAGCTTGTTCTACACTTAGATTCATCAAAATAAAATTCCCATGCATTTTCATGTTCTTGAATAGTCAGTACACTCTCATCAAGAAATGTTTCTTGATTAGGTAATGCTAGGGGAGAAGGGGCATCACCTAACTATTTGGTCAAGGCTTGTCCTTTGATTTCTTTTTGTGAAACAAACTTAAGGTCAAACTCATTCAATGACATAACCCATTTATCTAGTCATCCTGATAAAAAAAATTTAGAAAAAATATGTTTTAAAGGATCAAATTTTTCTATCACATGTGTTTTAGCATTTAGTAAGTAATGTCGCAACTTACTAGTAGCGAATACAAGAGCCAAACATTATTTCTCTATCATTGTATATCATTTCTCATAATAAATCAAAGTTTAGCTAATGTAATAAACAATATGTTCTTTACCATTTTCATCTTGTTGAGCCAATAATGTTGCAATAGCATGGGTTGATGTTACTGTATATAGGATGAATGGTTTGTTTTGCATAGCAGATTGTAAAACAGGAGGAGTAGAAAGATAATCTTTCAAACTCTCAAAATCCTATTTACAATTTGTATTCCAATTAAACTGAACTTCTTTCTTAAGGAGATGTGTAAATGGTAACGTTTGATCCGCTAAAGACACCACAAAACAACGGATAGCTTGAATCCTTCCTTATAAGGTATGCAATTGGGAGATGTTTCTAAGAGGTGGAATGTTAACTATAGCATCAATTTTCTTCATGTCCACCTCAATGCCTCTGTGAGATACGATAAAACCTAGAATTTTTTCACTATCTACACCAAAGACACACTTTTTTGGATTCAATATCATGTTGTATTTTCACATTCACTCAAATATTTTCCAAAGGACATTCACATTATCTTGTCTTGTTAAAGATTTGGCTAGAATATCATCAACATAGTCTTCCAAAATTTTATGTATGTAGTGAAATATCAATGTCATAGCTCATTGATATGTTACACCTACATTCTTCAATCTAAAAAGGCATCATTACCCAACAAAATGATCCCCAAGTTGTCGTAAATGTTGTTTTATATTGATCTTGAGGGTTGATAAATATTTGATTATATCTATAAAATCCATCTATGAATGACAGTAAAGCATGTCTCGCAGTCAAGTCTACTATCATGTCAATATTAGGAAGGGGAAAGTCATCTTTTAAGGATGCTTTATTCAAATCATGGAAGTCTGTACACATCCTAATACGATTTTTTGGTTTTTTGATTGCGACAATGTTTTCAAGTTCCAAGGAGAATAATCTATAGGTCTGATAAAACTAGCTTCAAGGAGCTTTTCAATCTTGGCCTTAACTAATAAGGCTATCTTAGGGTTCATTTTCTAAATATTTTATCTAACAGGCTTAGTATGTTCAGCGAGGACTATATTGTGTGTTACAATCTTAGTATCAATTCCTGGCATATCTGAATAAGTCCAAGCGAAAATTTTAGGAAACTCATGAAGTAAAGTTGCATGGTCTTCTTGTTCTTCATAATCAAGGCACTTTCCTATTTTAATCACCTTGTCTTCATTGTTAATATCCATTTTTATTTCCACAGTATCTCCTAAAGGAAACACATTTTATTTCAAAAATTCAAGGTTGTATTCTTCTTTGTTCATGTCAACTTCACTTCTTTCTTCTTCTCCATCTTTTTGCTTGGTACAAATCATAGCACATGCCAGCCACCTATTTCTAGGAGGAGTGAATGGTTTGTCATAAACTCCTATCATTTCTTTCAAGGCTTCATCATTTTCGAAAAACTCCAATGATTCTTCACAAGTTGTATCAATCAATTTTGGATGCTTTAGGGTGAGAGTTGTTTTAGGATTACACATGATGGAGTTGATGTTTAGCAACAGTTGTTTCATTGCTTGTGTAATCTTAGAAGGGAAATATCCCAAACCACTTTTTGTCTCTTGTGTATTAAGTTCTATAGGAACACGAATACCTGTTCTTCTTACCACATCCTTTTCCACTATAACCAATTCATTTCATGAACTCATTGCCTTTTCCATAAAGTCTTTCCATTTCTTTCAGGTTTGGTGGTTGTTTATAATCTATCTCATCAAATTTTGTTGTATAACTTGTGTCTTCTTCTAAAGTAGATGAGGTAGATGCTTGTGATTATTCTTCTGAATTGTATGTTGACATTACCATTGGTTGTTTTTTCTTTTCATCTTCTTTACTTGTGATTGCGTACTCTCTCATAAACGAGGGTGTGAATTCTAAAGAACCCCAATCATCATCCAATAATTTTGACACTTTTTCAATCTATTATTTTCCTCTTTCATAGGTTCTATGTTTGATGTTGGAATTCATGTGCTTAGAGGACTTTTCATTCCTTTTTCAACTTGTAAGAAACTTTTAGGCTCAGGGTCTATTTCAACTTGGTATACCTTGTTGTTATAGACATACTTCATGATGCGATGAAGAGTAGAAGGCACCGCATCATCTCATGAATCCAAGGTCTTCCTAAAAGAAGAATGTATGAAAGGTCATGAGGCATAACATGAATAGTATTTTTTAAGGTGGCATTTCCAACTATAATAGGTAAAGTAGTCACACCGAGCGGTTGCTTTCCTACATTGTCAAATCCTCAAATCAATAAGGAGTTAGGTTCAATTTTTTATTTTTCCACACCCAATCTATTCAAAAGCTTCACATTGCGCACATTAAGGGTTGAGCCATTATCAACAAGGCTTCTTTTTATTCCTCTTCTATTGGATTTGGCTATTATCATGAAGGCATTGTGTCTCTTTCTCAACTCCAAGGGAGGGAGCTCATGTTGATGAAAGGTAATGTCTACATTAACTGTATTCATTCCTTGTATTAGAGTCGCCACATCATTTGCATTTGTATTAGGAGGGATCACAACTTGTTGTAAGGATGTTTGAAGCATATGTAGTGTGATAATTAAGAGAGTTTTGAATCAAATCCTATAGGGATATTTTTGTGGGAATATTCTTAAGTTGTTTGGCAAGATCATACTCCTTTCCACTATTCGAATGCAAATAAGGGGAACTAGGCAAAACGAGTTGGGTAAAGGTAAGAATGTTGAGGTTGTTTGTTTTGGTTGTGGATTGTTTCTAGTGTTATATGTATGAGCAATGGTATTATGACCCGATTGTTGCAAAACATTGTTCTTGGGTGGTTCAAGAATGTAAACAAGTTTGTTTTGAGTTTGAGGTTTGTGTGAAGGTGGGTAAAGGATAAGTTGAGGTTGAATCACATTAACGTCTCTTGGTTTTGGTTTTTCATAACAATCCTTAGTGGATGAACTTTGTGAGATGAAATCCTCAAGGGCTTCATCTAAAATGTCAAATTCATCACTACAAAAAGGCTTGAGGGTTAGGTTAACTTGGAAAAATAGATTTGACATAGTCAAATAACTACACGTTCTCCAAGTGGTTTTGTTGTTTGATCCTGTTTTTGGTTTTGCTTTCTAATGGATGTCAAATGTAATATAATCTAATTGAACTATGAATTAATGCTAAAAATGAAAGGTGTAAGAATCTAACTCTATCCACAATTGCAATGAATGTAAATTATGCTACTTCTAATTATTTGAATGTAATAGAAAGTATGCAAACTAAAACAAAAAGATTTTAACAAACAAAAACTCAAAAATAGGGAATTTAACTCTGAAAAATGCAGTGCAAAATCTTCTCTGTGATTGATTAGCCCAAGGTAGAAAATGAGTCTCAGTGAGGGTTTTTATTCAAAAATTTTAGAAATTTTCAATTATTTTTTATGCTTTTTATGTTGTGTGATCTATAAACTAGGTGCAAATGCATATTTTGTATGATTTTACAAAAATGCAAGCTATATGAACTTTCACTAATGCAAAGTTTGAAAACCCTAAAATGCCAATTAACTAATGTAAATCCTAATGTAATTTTAATGCATGCAAGATCTAGGATGATGATGCACTCCAAATCAAAATTATGATGTTCTAAGTTTACAGGTTCACCAAAATGAAATGATGTAAAAATGGGTTAGGTGCTTTCATATGGTTTTAGGACATAGAGCACACCCACTTTCCACTTTCATTCAAGGATAACCCTAAAGATCTCAATGCAAAGGAGAAATAGATCTTGCAATAGGGTTGTCCTAGGGGCTTAATGTAAAGTACTGAGGGGTTCACCACCAAGCTAGAGCTTGGAAAGACAAATGCAATGCAAGATGTAATACTAAACCCTAATATGATGCAATGACTTACAAAATTACCTAGAATAGAATAACAAGTTGTAGGATGGAATGTGTGCACTTGGGAATCTGAAGTAGACTTGAATGAATTCTTGAACATTGAAAAATCTAAATTTTTTACCTACTGGGACTCATTCGCCAATCTGGGTGAATCAATCCTAGATCATGGTTTCTATACAGGAACATGTTTTTGGAAAAAGTGTATCTGAATCTGCAAAAATCCTGAAAAAACACTTGTAGCGGGACTTATTTTCCACTTCTAGAAAATCAATATCATTCCACTTTTTTGGGAATTCAAAGTTCAAATTTGCACTTCAACACCTACCTTTTTTCCCAAAATCATTTCTAGATCTAAATCTATGAAAATACCTACAAAACATAATATAGACTTGATTTCCTTATGGGAGGTTTGCCTCAGTCAAACCCCTAGTTTGGTAATTAAAACTTAATAGAAACAGTGAAACTTGAATGTAAATGTGAACATAAACCCTACCCTTAAGTGTGTATAAGACTAGGAAATCTGAAACATAATGTCACCCTATTCTAATGTGTAAGAATGAGATGCATGAATGAAATATGACAATGAATGACTCACTTTGAGAGGTCTTTAATCACCCAAATGAGCCTCAATAATGCTTATACCTTCCTTAGGCTGAATGTAGAGTGATGATGGAGGATGAAATCACTTAGGAAACAAGTCATTAGGTTTTTCTTGATGGCTAGTTGCATCTCCCCAACCTAGAATCCATCATGATTCACCATAGACAACCATGATCAACCCTTGACAATGCTAGATCTTGAATGAAAGTGAGCTTGAAGACCTACAAAAACACTTTAATGCTGCTCCAGGACTTCAAATTTTATTGCTTTTGAAACTTGAATGCTCTTGTGAAAGAATGTTTGAAGACTTTGAATAATTGGATCTTGAAGTTGCTCTTGAAAATGCTTGATTAGATGAAAAAATGACTTAGGAGCTTGCTTATATAGGAATTAACACCTAATTTACCATTATTTAGATCTCAATTGTCAACATCAACCAAAAATTTGAATTAAAAATATGATTTTCCCACTCAAACCTAGAAAAATCCCCAAATGGGATTCATTCCCCCAAGGTGGCGAATGGGTCCCACCTAGGGGAACTCATTCTCCCAAGATGGTGAATGAGTCCCACCCTAGATTTTTGGGGTGGGTTTTCAAAAAATTTGATGTTTTGGATGATTTTGTCGGGTTTTTAGTTGAAATAAGCCTCGAAATCCAAAATAATGGATCTTAGGGGCCTATTAATGATTATTTAAAGGGTAATTAATGCAAGGGTACTAAAATAGGTTAGATTAAATGAGAAATTTCCCTATCTCCAAGAAGGGGGTCAATTTTTGTCATTACAATACATACATACATACATATACATTTAAAATAACAAACATACATATGTACAAATTAATATATATACAAACATACATACATCAAACATAAATTTAACAAACTTGCACAAAAATGCTTGTGTTATGTCTCACTTTGGAAAAGACAAAGCAAAAATAAGCAAAACATGTCAAAACTATGAAATAACGCTAGCACGTTATAATGTGCTTGCGTTATGTCTTTCTTTGGGAATCCCCAAGCCTTATGGTTGTATTTTCTTTGGAACCCAAAGGGTCTAAGGCTTGGAATCCCTTCCCTACCTCCAAAGACATGTTTTTACATATTCTACAAAATTTGACACAATCTTATTTGTGGCAACCGTCAAGTTTGCATGGGTTTCAAGGTCGAGTAAATCGAACACCTAGGTAATTTTAGTCTCTCTCTTAGCTATTTAACAATGTAATTTTTTTCACATTTTGACTATGTTAAGGCTTTCATCTTTAATTTCTTTTGTTTGTGTGTCTATTTTTGTCAAAAACCAATGTTTGGTATTTTTAACTTTATTTTTTAACTGTTCATTAAAATTTCAAATAAATTACATTTTTATAAACTAGACTCCATTCGACACATATTAAAAAAAAGAAGATTTTGATTAGTTTTCAAAAATTATAGGAGTGCCACAACCAAATTTATGTTTTTAGGATGTGTCCACTTTGAAAATTAGTAAAAAGTCATATATTCATTAAAAAAAATTAGAAAAATCGGGCATAAACTACATGATGTAAGCTAATTTCTCACCAAAGTGATTTTAAAAAGACCAAAGAAATTTAACCTTTTGAGGGAGCCACAACAGATGCTATGTTATGTTTTTTTTACTAAAATAACACCAATTTCCGTGGCTCCCTTTTTTGAACCCCTTCTACCATTTTCAAAAAAAAAAATAGTAGTTTAGAAAGTAGACTCGAAGCATGCTACGATCCTTGTTTATGTTGCATCTAAAATGTTTGAGTGTAACTATCCTCAATTTCTCATCCAAGGTTAGTATTTCCTGATTTCAAGAAAAAAAAGTGGCCACTTAAGACCCCTTTTTGGCCTCCCATCTTCCTGCACTTAGCCCTATGATGATCTTACACCCATATCATGGTCCATGTGCAAGGAAGATCATCATGGAATTCAACAATGTCATGGGTTGGTGGAGACAATTTAACTATATCATCTAAGTCTATCCTATAAGGTGTATCACAAGGTAGATACTAATTAGGAATGCATTAATCACTATCACAATCCAAATGATCATTATTCATAGATATATCAAATAAGTGCAACTAAGAAGCATCAATGAGTACTAATCAATTCTATGAAGGAAGAAAAAAATGAGGCATGATAGAACAAATCCTCCATAGATAACACATTTGTATCCTTATAACACATGTCTTAATAATAGCACTCATAGAGGGATGTTGTGCAATGAAAGATAATAATCTATCAAAATTTGAAATGTATGCATGAATATAAGCTAATGAGCAAGACATAAGAGGACTCATGTAAGGTAGAATATCCTAGGGTAGGAGGTTTAGAGAAAAGATACGTGTCACTCTATGCACATCCAAACTCTAATAAAGGTATAATAAGCATGAATAAATCCAAACCCTAGGAAATTTTAAAATGAATTATAAATTCATTATAATAAAAACCTAAAATACATTAAAATTAATAAAGGTATAGTCTACATCAAACCCTAGTGGGTGTAAGATTGGACTTGTTCACCAAAATGCAAAGGAAAAAAAATCCCTAAACTTTATCTAGGCTAATCCAATAACATGTATACACATAAGTATAATTAACTTAGACTAATTAATAATGTTAGTTGGGATGTAAAATTATAATAACTTTCAATAATTATTTAATGCATGAATGTAAATAGAATATAAATGTACTTCATTCACTAATCAAATCCCATGCCTAAAGAAATACATACATTATATCTAATAGGCCTCTAAATCAACAAATAATGACAATTTAGTTTTTTCTCCAAGTTAGAATATTTCATTTTGATTATGCTTCCAGGCGAGTTTAGGGATTAGAGATGAAGACTACAAATCTCTTGTGTAGCTACAAACTTGAATTGTGATTTTGGTAGACTTTTGTTGTTCACTTCACTTTCAATTAATCTTTGTATCTAATGCTTCTTTTGAATATTGGAGGGTTGGTAGTATTATAAATAGTCTAGTAGGGTTGATGGTATTTATAAATATCTTGGTAGGGCTATCAATATGTCACAATGGGATATGTTCTCTTAAGTAAACCCATGAAATTGTGTATGAAAGATTGAAAACAACATTATTTAGTGCATATGTGGGCCTAATGATGCTCATAAAGAATTAAATGTCTTTTAGTGCACCAATGAAAATATGTAGAGAAAATGATAATTGAATAATGCTCTCAAATCTTGCTAAAATGAAAGCATCAAATATCTTTGTACATATAATGACATAGCAATACATCACACAAATTTTTTGTTTAATTGGCCCTAGGCGGGAAGGGTAAAGGCGAGAAGTTGGCTGGATTCGAAATTTTGATTTTAGAATTTGGATGAGATGAATTTGCAACTACAAAGATGATATCACAACCACAAACTAGTCTTAAGACATGAAAAGAGCTATAACTTAGTGGATAACAGGTGCATGGAAATGATTGTGGGCATCTAGGTGTGACATACAATTGAATATTGAAAATGCGTATAAGAATGTGTATAAAGGGTAGATGACTAATACAAGACAAGGGAGATGACTTTGAAAAAAATTAAAAATTAAAATTTTGAATTTTAGTGGAAAGAGTTTTACAAATATGAGGAAAGAGACATGAAAGAGAATAGACCTTAATAAATATGTGTATGAAAATGATTGAAAATCTAAATGTGATAAATAATTAAATATGACAAAAATATAAAAATGTATAAACATATTTAAAAAATTACAAATAAATATACAATACAAAACAATAAAAACCTAATTTTAAATAAAATTACACCATTTATCAATATAAACATATCAAAACATTCTCTTAAAAAATTTATATAATTAAAAAAAATTGAATAACCAAACATACCCAAATGGCCTTTCCTTACCCTACACTAGGCTATATTGCCCGGAAAGTTGAATTCAATAACCGGGTCGTACGCTTTTAGTGGCCACCGAACCCTCACAACTGGTGGGGGCACCTCCTTACATAACATTCTTGTGGAAATGCTGCCACGTAAGTAAATTTTTTTCTGGAGAAATTAAAAAGAAAGATCGAGAAGAGGCCAGAGAAATCTCGTGGCTTCCACCTGCAACATGCTAAGCGATGGCTGCCTTCCATTTAAATCCTTCGTCCCCAACCATTTTGAGCATAAACATTATGCTTTAATTGTGTTTTGGTAGTGATTGTTTCAATTAGGATTGTTTCTTGCCTTTATTTCTCTGCAATCGACAAATTGGTAAGCGATCTGCGATTTCATCTTAACAGCTGGACTAATGCTAATGAGTCCTGTTTTGCCCCCTTTTTGCTGTGAAGAATTTCCGGTTAATTTATTTTGCGTTTTCATTCTTTACAGGAAGTTGAAGGAAATCAGTATTCGATATCGTTCAAGGTTTGGAGAAGAAATGGATCCTGTGTTGAGCACTCTGCAACAGCTGTTGGGGGTTCCCGATGAATTGGAGAAGCATCTCAACGCCCCCACCCGCACATACGTTCGCGACACAAAAGCCATGGCCTTCACCCCTGTTGATCTGAAAGAATACCCTAACTCCTATGTCTTTATTCTTGACATGCCCGGCGTTAAATCTAACAATATCAAGGTATTTCTTTGAGAATACATCACTTTTTTAGGAACTTTTTCGCTTAAAGATTCTAAATTTCTCCTGCCAGTTTTTAATTTTGTGTTTGTGAGCAAGCAGGTTCAAGTGGAGGATGAGAATGTGCTGGCAATTAGTGGAGAGCGAAAGAGGGAGGAAGAGGAGGACGTCAAGTACATCCGGATGGAGCGCAGGGTCGGCAAATTTATGCGCAAATTTACTCTGCCTAATGACTGCAATGTGGAGGCCATTTCTGCTACCTGTCACGATGGAGTGTTGAGTGTAACTGTTCCCAAGCTTCCTCCTCCCGAGCCCAAGAAACCCAAGACTATTGAGGTTAAAATTGCTTAGGGTTTCACTAAAGTGATTGATATATATGTTGCCTGCTAATTGCAATCCATTGTAGTTCAGTACTTCTGCGCTGCAATTATAATATGTTTCCGTGCGTATGTGTCGAATCCGGAGTTTTTATGTGTAGTATTTCCGGATTTATGCTTTTGGGGTTTTGTCTCTTGTTGCTGAATTCCTCTTCTCAGATGTATGATTTGTGAAAGACAGTAATGTAAATGTTTTGTCGTCATATTTTTTTTCAAAGCCCTGTTTTGTTTTTCAAAAATTTCTTATTGCTGATTCACTCCATAAATAAGGGGAAACGCTAACGAGTCATTGCCCTGTCTACATCTGGTTTAATAGCCGTCAGAGCAAAATTTAAACATAGAGTTACTTAATAGTTTTTGATCTTTTTTCTCTTTATCTTGTAATTAAAAATTTAATACATGGGTTTGATTTGTGGGGGAAAATATTTTTCTTATAGCGCATCAAGCTCTATTCCAAAATATGCCGTTCTAGATGGGAAATGACTGATTTCTTACTGGATTTCATGATCGCCGTACATTCAATGGTTCACAGAATTGGAAAATCTATGAACTGTAATGAGATTTAAAAATAAGAAAATTGCATACAGTTGATGGATTGCACTTTACTGACAAGTTTTAATGCTACCTCCAATGTTCAAATGATTACATTTTTGGGAGGCCGAAAAGGGGAGAAAAACAGGATTTCCAAAAATAGCAAACGTCTCCTTCAAAGTATCTAAAAACATTCAATGAGTCCCATGAATGGCTTGTAAGACGGGCATACAAGATGGTTGTGAGCGGAACTCCATCTCTGAAGCCTCTGTAAATAGTTCATTGATGTTTTTCCTTTGGATTTGGACGAGTTTGCCTAAAGTTTGCCGAACAGTGCTAAAGGCTTACTCTAGTAAACTGTGAAGTAGAGCGGGGGTTTTGTTGGCTGTCAGCTGATTTTTGAAGACTGGCGACCGTTTAGGGAAGAACCATAGTTTCCTTAAAGTACAAAGGGGGCCAGCAGAACAAATGAGAGCAATATGGTGAAAGTTTGAACGGTAGAAGAAAAAGACATCCGTGACTGCATGGGCACTAGGGCACGATAAGTCCGACAATTTCTTCATTGCAAGACAATTAGGGGAGAGGACGGAGTATGTGAGCATGATTCAATAGTTGTTTATACTAGCAATGGCACCTTAGTGTGCAATAGGTACGCCGAAGAAGTGTGGAAGATCAATTAGGATAATTTTATTTTTTTTTAATTTTTTTTATAAATTTTTACTAATTACTAATTTTGATCATAATTTAATTTTGTAAAATATAAAATTATAATAATTATTAATTATGAATTATAATCATGTTATATATATATTCAATAGTTTTATTTAAAAATATAATATATAATAATTAATAATTATATTATTTCTAATTTTTTTTATTATATAAAATATATATTGTATATTAATTATGTTAATATATACTTAACTACGTAGAATAAAGGATGTTGTAATGTTAAAACTTAATTATTACAATTTTCATTTTAATAATATATGTGTTATTCTTGGGGGATGTTTTCCGACTTCGATTTAGCATGAGAGATGTTGGGAATGAAGTAAACTATGATTTACACGAAAATTTGAGTGGGGAATTGTAATAATTACGATAACGATAATAAAAAGAGAAAAAAATATAATAAGAAAGTGGGGTTTGGGCATGGAGACCACCACATCACTTTCTACAAATCCTCGGACGGTGGAAGAGGTGTTTAGAGATTTGAGGCCCGCAGAACTTTGATAGATTAGTTATTCTTTTGCACACATTTGTGTAGTAAGATCGCTTGATAGATCATTTAAAAAATTATTTTAATATTTTTTTTTTTTTTTATTATTATAGAATAACATATTAGCTCTTATATTATTATATAAATATTTATTATTTATATATTAACTATTCTATTAACTATTATATTATTATATAATATAGCATTATATATTATAAACCAAATTATTTATTATATATTTTAAACTAAACTATATATATTCTATTAATAATTTTTATATACAAATAATTGTATTAATTGTATTAATTTTGTCTATTATTAATATTTTAAAAATATATCAAATTAATTATAAAAATGCAAATTAATTTTTTGATATTCATATTAAGTAGTACTATTGCAATCAACTTAAAAATGAATACTAATTATATAACCAACTTCTAAAAAATAAAGAAGAGTGATATTTTATAAATAAAAGGAAAAACAAAATGTAAAGGGGGCTTTTATAAACAACTATATTTTCCTTCCAAAAGAAGAGCGTCGTTTTGAATTTCAAGTTGCATGCTTGCCACATGCTTGCCATTTTTGAGTTGCACTACAATTCATGCATTATTTGTATATCACCTCACGTAGTAACACAAATATAAACTTGCAAGGAAGGGATTTGTTTTTTATTCCTTCTCATAGGCAAATCGTCCAAGTCTCATGTTGTTGAGGAAGGTAAAATAGTAGACATAGTAACATTTCCCCCATATTCGAGAGCAGTAAATGTGCATCTAATGCAACACATATAGAGCCGCATGCCCCCTGTAATGTCTCCTTTGCTGACTAACTGAGCAATCAAATAAAAATGTTTGATTCAAAATTTTATAAATATAGTAGAATCTGTTGTCCTCAATCCAGCCAAACATTTTGTAGATATAGAATCTCTAACTGTTGCACAACAATGGAGTCAATTTGTTGTAGATACATATTTTCTAATTTTGATTAGCATTTAAAAGTATTGGGCAATATTGACATTTCATCGTTCAAATTAATTTGTTGCAAATGTAGAATTTATAATTTTGATTTGCATTTCAAAGTATTGGTAGGTCATTTAGCAAATCATGTTTGTATAAAAAAGATCTCAATGGAGAAGTGATAGCTTTAAATTAACTATGCATCCTCTTACAAGAGAAACACAACTAAAACAAAACCACTGTATGAGGAAGATAATCGTGCTCCTTTATAATTAATTTCAATTATTAAAAAATACCATTTTGAAGATAAATTTAAACAAAGAAATATTTTAGTGATAACAGATTTCCATAATCCATGAAGATTATTGCAACAAGTTTGTGGATTAGATTGTGTCATAATTTTTGCAAAGAAATATTTCGCCTTGAACCATGCATTTGCAATAATAATTTTTAAATGCTCCTTTTGCTTGCAAACTCAATAATGGTGGATGAAAAGCATACCAATACGAAAATATAAATATGAAATGACAAAAAAGATTGATAGGAGTAAATCATGTCAAAACAAAAATATTAAGTGAATGTTTTAATAACATTAAATGATCATAATTTTTGATATTGAGAGATGTTTTATAATGATAAAAAAGACAAAAAAATTATAGCAAAATTAAAATATATCTGAAATATGTTTAAAAATAAATAAATTATAAAATAATATTGAATAAAAATAATTCTTCAAACAAAAACAAAGCAATCAATATAAATGAAATAAACTAACTTAAAAATGAAAAAAATTAACACACAACATTAATTAAATTGATAAATATAAGTAGACACTAAAATAATATATTATAATCTAACTAATAACTCAAAATTCCTTCTAATTTTTCTTCTATTTTTTTTATTATTTCAACTAAGATAAACTTTTACATCCCCTAATCTTTAATTTGGTCATTTAAAAACTAAGATGTGATAATTCTTATTGTTATTATCATTGTTAGGTAGGGCAAAAACTAATGTTTTTTTATTTATTGGATTAACATAAGATAAATTACAACCAACATAGAGCTGTAATCAAGACATGGGACAACAACAAATTTACAAAGACTAATGTTTTTACCTGATGATTTCTTTATTAATTTGCATTGAATAAAGTACGAATTCAAAAAATTGAATACTTTTCCTAGTGTTTTCTTTTAAACGGACTTTCCTTTTTCTATATTTTTTAGAAGTACTCGTTATTGAGAAATTTTTATCAGTTTATATATAAAAAAGAAGCCAATGGGTGGTAGGTGGCATTCTTAAATTCATTCATGTGCCTTGTTTATGCTTCCACATTTTGCATACATGCCTGTTAGGGTCAGATACATAATTCCTTCCCTTAGACGAATGCGTAGTGAATTCATTTCATTTTTACCAAAACATCAAGTAATCTAAAAACCGGAAGCAAAGAGAAAAATGATGACATGACAGTTCAGTTCATCATTTTAGAGCTGGTGTGTGGCAAAGGCTATCCAGCCCCCAAAACAGCATGGGGCATGGGATGATGCTGATGCCTCTGCATACCTGACGGTTCATACGATGCTGCAGGTAATATTTTTTCGGTGCTCATTTACTCTCTTTTTTATGATTTTATATTCTTCTTTTTAGTTTTAAGTTTCAAAATTAAAATATGTGTATAATTTTTATTTTAGATTTGGTTTTTTTTCTTAAATATAATATTTTTTTTTTTTGATACGTAAGGTGATATTTCATAGATAGAAAAAGCTTTACAAACGTCTGCTGAGCAGGAAATTTTCAATGAAGACCATCAGACCACCAAAAAGAGCTAGCAGAGGTCATTTTCATGCAGTTTAAAACATAAAAGTAGCTAAACGAAGGAAAACTGACAAAGTCCTAACCACCACAACAGCCAAATACTATATCTCGAGTTCATGTAAGCAGAGAATGCTAGAAAAAGAGCTATCAGAACATATAGCTACTGAAATACCCGACTAATCACCAGAAACCATTGACTTCTGCGAAGCATATGAAACCTTCGACCCAATCCATCCCCTCCACTGAAACAATTTTCATTTTTCTTTTCAGAAACTCCACAGCCATGTCGGCAAGTTTTCGGTGACGAGATAAAGCAGGTCCTTTGAGGTCCAGAAGAAACGTGTAACGCCCCGCCGTGCGAACCCCAAAGGACAACAACACAACAATTATTGCAGCAATTTTTTTTTTAAAAAATACACATAACATACATGTAATACACATTAAGTCATAACATGAATTCATTAAAGTAAATTCACTAACACATACATCCCTTGGGGTACACGAAGAGTCATTACGCGACTTAGATCCATACAACAGCAATAAAGAATAAACCCAAAGATATAAAGTAAACAATAACAAATATAACACACATATGAAAATTCATTGATAAAAAGCCATCTGCACATAAATACAACACATTAAATAACAATCACCATGGCCAATATCCACACAAGGTTTAATGTTACATTACATTACAGTACAATGTTTAAGAAGTACAATGATACAAAAGTGTTTCCAACCTTGAACGGAAACCATACAACAAGAATCATGATACAGATGAATACACAGTATCAAACTGGCTCCAAGATAGATACAACTCTGGAGTCGCCGCAACAGCACCAATCCACACCTCTCAATCCTTGACTGGGGACCCAATGGGGTGCTTAGCACGTTCCACCTGACCATGTGAGTTCGAAGACCCACCCCCCGTGCTAGGAGCTAACAAGAAAGAGACCTCAACCAAGAACATCCAAACAGGGCACCACAAAACTCAACGTCACACAATGGTATCGTAACACTCAGGAATTACAATGACATAATCAACCACATCTAAGAGTCATAAATTTCATCACATAATTCAAAGTAATAACCAGTAACCAAATAACCAAAGGATGATTATGAAGCACCTCTAATAAACTGCATTAATAAACATGACACAATTCCAAATTGCAATAACCAATCTAACAACATCATATCACAGTACCACAAGGGTACAAGGTCAAAACCCAAACATCCACAAGATTTATACAAGACCAAAGAATACACCAAAGATCAAATAGGGTAAAACCATAAATCAATTCAAAACAACTATGTTTCATCAGTTCAAGACAAAGAACCACTTCCAGAGGATTTCCAAAGAAGCAACATAATAAGGAGTGTTAGAGGAGAGTGTCATCGCATGGCTTAACATGGATTCTCCAGGCTACCACTATCGCAAGGTGCCGCCTCTGTCTACTGACAAATTATCCAGGCAACCCGAGCGCTAGGAGCCGCCTCCATCTATGGTTATCCAGGCTACCTATCTCAAGGCGCCACTCCATAGGGTTGCTCATGCGGAATCGTTAACCTTTCATGAAGACAAGGTAACGATCTTGCCAACCACGGCCTTCTCAATCCCCTTTAGCCTGTGATAGCACTAAACGGCGGACGAGGCATCAATTATCTTTTTAATGTGATTCTACCCACCCCCTAGTTAATTATTTAAATTATCACTTATTAAATTCACTCTAACGAGGGCTATCCTGGCGCCCCTTTGTGCGCCGACCACCCACTTAGAGCCACTCTCTCTCTCTAGACACTCAAAACATAAAACCAAAATCCAAGGGTTGTACAACATAACAAGAACATTATATCACAACAGAGCAGCATGCAAGGCATTACCCATCTTGCCATAAATACATAATCAAAAATCTCCATGATTCCCGTACAACCCTTTCAAAAACATGAAACCAAAACATTGCCACAACAAGGGCACATAAAAGGAGGAACATTAACCAATAGTAAAATAAACCTCTGGAAGATTCTCATAAAGTTACACTAGGGTTTCCCCATCAAAGAACTGACAGCAATAATTGCAAGACCTCAAAGAACTATTTCCAATATAAATATAATGAGCAAATACACCAAAATAAGATCAACAACTCCACTCAACAACACCAACAACTTCGATACGAACTAAATCGAGAATCCAAGGGAAACCTCTATTTTCTCCTCTCGGAATACCCATAATTCAAAGAACTTTTCAATTTGACTCATCAAGTAGAACCATCAATCATGACAAAGTTAACATTAACCAATTTGCCACTTAGGTAAAGAACAAAAGAACACATACTGGTTCCCAACGAATAGCAACATAAATAAAATGAGAGAAAAACTCCAACTCAAAAATCAACTTAGGAAAAGTCACATTGAAAGAATCCATAAAACCACACAATCCATTCAATAAGAAGTACCTTGAAACATTTTAAAAAGAACATTAGTTTAAAGATCAATCATTTCCAACATTTAAGGATAGCACAATATTACGAAGTGAAAATAAAATCTAATGGTTTAAGCCATAAGACACTATTCACAAGTATACTCTTTCAAACACAAATATATTCCAATTTACACATTATAACAACAATCTCCCTTCGAAGATCAACCCACTCAAACCAACAATTTGATCCTGATATCAATCACAAGTATTTTCTAGAACTGTTCTTATAGAAACCCCACAAATCAACTATTAAAAGAATATGAGGGAAATTG
The DNA here is from genome assembly GCA_007258455.2 of Sequoia sempervirens. Classification (NCBI taxonomy): domain Eukaryota; kingdom Viridiplantae; phylum Streptophyta; class Pinopsida; order Cupressales; family Cupressaceae; genus Sequoia; species Sequoia sempervirens. The sequence goes on from VDFB02217631.1 coordinate 75,359, forward strand.
ACTTAGAAAAGATCATCTAATTTTATTCATTTACATAAACCCTTTGTTTAACTAAATATAATTAATCAAAACATTTATCGAATCAACAATCATTCACTAGCCTTTATCGTAATACCCAACTATTTAAAGTTTTCAAATTTATTTACTTCCATTTATCTTATAAATCAATTCTCCCACCTAAATAGAAATAATCCTTATCGCCAATATTATCTACATACATCAACAACATACTCTACTTTTCATTATTTCTAAGTTAACTATCCCACTTGAAACTAATCAAATTGAGAATAAACTAATCTATCAATGTTACCCAAATTATTAACATAAGGAAACTCTCTCTCTAATCACTTTACTAACCTACCCAATAACATAATACCTAACTTAACTACCTAATAATTCTAATTTTCTAACTCCTATAAATAAATCATTTTCTGAATATAAACACATTAATTACAAAGTCTTAAGGAATAATTCCATACAAGGAAACCATCAAACACATCAACCTTGAAGAACACTATCTTAAAACACTTACAATGAACAGGCCATTGAGACATCTCCATAAATATCCCACAAATAACACCCATCTTAAAACAATTAAATAACACTTAAACCAATAATCAAAACACTTTGTTTAAAACACATTTACTCACACATTATAACCATAAAGACCTTCCTTTAATTTAAGCATTATTTCAACGTTTTTACCACTTATTTTAATATATCCACTTAATTTAATTAAGAGAGTATTTACTACAAATAATTATATTTAAAATAACTATATCATTTATAAGATAACCAACTCCATCAACTGTTTAATACGAATCCTAATTATAACTTTAAAATGTAATACTAAGATGACAATTCTATAATTTACAACTTTATTATAATACTAAGGTGACGACACTAATGGATTATTTCACACAGTAGTTTGATAAATAATTATCATTCACAGACTCATTAGATAACAAAAAGGTAATTAAAACCATTTAACATTTAATCAGTATCATTTAAATTAATTAACCTATGAACCTGGGATTTATCCTCACTTAAAAATAACTTTATCATTAACCTTCAAGTAAAAGAAACTATGTAAATGTAGAATCACTTATCTTCTTTAGTGAACCCTAAAACTTAATTAACCATACAAATCGATTTACTTTAACTAAATACACAGTTCATTTATCTACAACAAAATTAAATACCTAATTCAATAATGTTTATTCGTTAAAATCTTTTGTTAAATAATATTTTACTAAGCAACCTATCGAAATAACCATTTTCTCTTTAATTATTTACCTAATTCATTCCCTGGCACAATAATTCACAAGTAATTGTAGCAATATTTTATTCTAAGTAACCAACTACCTATTTGCCAAGAGTATCCATTAGCCAATCCTAAAAGCATGCGAGGAGTTTAGATATTAAGATAACATTTATTTCATTCTAAAAGAATATAAAACAATTAAAAGATATCATGAAATTAATACTATAAAATTAAATTACCAATTAAGAGAACATGTAAGAAAATTCAAGATATATTTTATATTATAATTTTCCTTAATTTAAATCTCACGTTAAAACTTTTAACCTATCTTTCCATCCTAATTTAGATACAATGATTAATAATATTCAAAAAGGACATATGTTTCTTCCTAAGGTAACAAATGTGAGAATTCTATCTGCACCATCCTTAACACCTAATGACTAACTACCTGGCAAGATTTCATGCCAACAATTAATAACTTTATTTATTCAGAACAAGATCCTCTAATTATATCTCACCTCAAACAATATCCAACCTAATTATTATAAACAAATATATATATACAATCTTCACTTTCTGATTAAAAATAAGAGATCATTTATCTAGCTGGGATAAAATCTAATTCTTCACAGCACAACCTTAACCTAAATAAAATTAATATTTTACTTATGATTGATTTTATATTTTATTTATTCAATTCTTTTAATATAAATAAATCATTTCCCTCCAAGTATTACTCCCCTAATAATCAATTTATTTTAACCACTAAGTTTAATAATTAACAAACTGCAGCTTATTTTATAATAAACCCTTAACATCTTTATTATTTCTCTATTTATCTCAAAACCTATCATACTAGCAGACCAAAATTTAATTTAACTCTTTATAAATTATATTTATTATCAGCAAAATGCAACCATAAGGGAGCAGCTTGACAGCAGCCTCGTATTTTAAGCATAACGCCAAAACTATAATCTGGGTATTTGAGATTTTTGGACAGCAAATAGAAAACTGGAATTTGGAGAAACCCTTTAAATTTACCAGCAAACTAGTTTGTATAAAAAATGTTATGGATGACACAACTAGACTGTTTGAATAGAGTCACAGGAAACAGTTCATTTACAGACAGTTTATAGTCTCAAAATACATATATTGAATACCATATTTATGTAAGTATATATAAAATGAAAGGAAGGAAAATACAAATTTGTACAGCCCGAAAAATAAGACATTTAAAATACTCAGCTAAATTTTGAAGTTGGCATACAAAAGATTTCAAGGAAGAAGGAAATCTTTCACAGGAAAACATCTATTCACTATTTGTAAGGAAAATATTTAAAAGAAAACCTGGAAGTCGCTTTCCCTTTTGAATTCCTCTTCTTTCTTTCTTTTCAAAAAAAATCTCTTTTCTTGCTCCTTCCTTCGTGGAAATTGCTTTCAGTAAAATTCCTCCCTCTCTTCACAGGTTGCCAATTATCTTCCCAAAATCCCCCTTGGCATTCGGAAAAATCACCCTCTTATTTTCTTTCTTGGTCAGTTACCAACCAAGAACGAATTCCCAACCACCGAATGACTTTTCACCTTCCCCAAACCGAAACTTGAATTTCAAATAATATTTATTTGCATGTTTATTGTTTATTTAATTATAATATTCAAGTTTGATTTATTTAATTCATTTAAACCATTAATAATATTTTATTTGCCAAAACACAGAAGTATCATAACTTTTATTTCAAATCATGCTAATCAATTAAAATCTATTGGCAATAATATTTACCCTTTTAAACATTAATAATATTTTATTAGAATTTATTTCGTCACATTACTTACCATAATAACATTATTAACTTATCAATTATAATTAGGTACCAACTTTTACTGGCTTTTCTCGTTTTTTTTACCTTCATTCAAACTTAAGTAAAATTTTAATATCTAATCCTTTCTAATATTTTCTCACTTTAATTAATCATTACTTTATGTATTTATTTTATTTAATTTCAACCAATAACTTCTTTTATTTTAAATTACTTCCACTTAACTCTAAATTTTAACTAAAACAAATTTTCATAAATAATTAACTTTTAATTAAAATATAATTCAATAAATATTTTTACCGTAATTTATTTAAACTTAAGTACAATTTTAATATTTAATCCTCTTAATATTTTATCACTTTTAAATTTATTAATTGAATTTAATCATTAAATGATAATTACCTTTCCTCATTTAATCTGATTATTTTAAATAACTAACTCCCAACGATAATTAAATTGACGTTTATCATTGAATCTAATTCTTTATTTAATTCCAAATGAAACAGGTAACCTTATAATTAAATTAATTTTATTAATCAAATCCAAACATATTATTAGTGTTATCTCATAACCTTAAAATTAAATTAAATAATAAAATCACCACATCATGACATTACCAACAACAACTTACTTAACATCAACGACGACCGAAACAGAGGGTACTACAAAACGGATACACTTTGACCGCTTCATCGGAATCCCAGAGGGAGATGAGGTCTTCAGGGCGCGGAATGCCCTTGCCACTAAAAGCCGCCTTTAGGGTAATGTCGAGACCGCCCAACAAATCCTTTCGAAACAAACGAACCACCAAGTCCCTGGCCACTGGCTTCGGAATACCTAAATCCAGGAGGACGGCGAGGAACCGCGATGAAATTTGAGCATTGTCGCGGGCATATTCTTTCCTCACAAGGTGGCCTTTGCCTAAGACCATCTTCACAGCCGCGAGTGTCGTCGGGTCATCCTCGAGCAAAATACGCTTTAGGCGCTGTTCTGTGATTTCGCGAAATGCAATTTGCCTTTCTGTCGCAGTTAATGAAACGGGAGTGTCCACCCCAAAGGAGACCAGCTCTTCCGACGAAATGAGGATAGTAAACTTCGACCGCGTCTGCTTCTCCATTGACAGAAATTTGCCGAGCGCACCATGCCACAGAAAAAGCAAACAAACAAAGCAAAAACCAAATGTCGTGCCCATACTTAGTAACGGGCAACATAAACATAATAAAGCCCCGAATAATGATCCTACAGATCACATATACGGAAGAAGATTTTGGAGAACAAATCTGTCCTTAGCATGAGAGGAAAGTCGCCTCCGTCCAACCAACCCAGTTTCATGATTAATGCGAATAATGGTCTATTCCACTCGGCACTTCCATGGTTAGGACAAAGATATCTGTGCCCAACGTGTCAATCAAGCGACACCATGGGAATTGATCCCAACATGCCTCTACGCCACCTAAAGACTGCGGTTTCACCGATAACCAAGCATAGTGTGCCGTATTCGGCCAACTGAGGAAAGTTGAAGTGACTGAACAAAACCAAGCCCGCTCCAACCTGTCCATCCCGATCGCCACCTCACGTCCACCTTGGACGACCAAACGCCTTTGTGAGGGGCGAGGGGGAGCCCACCCAACCACCCACAATAATATATTATAGAATATGTAATGTTATATATAAATTTAGGTTTTTTTCTCTATATTATATTTTATATTTTATTTTTTACATTATATTTTTAATATATAACATTACACATTCTATAATATATTTACCAAAATAAACATTCTATATTATACTTAAAGAAAAAATACTTAAAATATAAATTATACTACATTTATCACAAATATCTGTTACATTATTTTATTAGAAAAAAATCTAAAATATAAATTATGTTACATTATTTTATTAGAATATTATGTTTATTGTGATAAATATGTTAGAATAATGTTATTTTAGGTTTTTTTCTACTTATATTTTAGACTTTTTTCTTTAAGTATAATATAGAAAAAAAACCTAAATTTATAAATATATTTTAAATATATAATTCTACAATATATATTAATATAATTATATTTATATAAAAATATTACATATATTTATTACATTATATCTGCATTACATAATATGTTTAATATTTATACTATATTATATATTAAAAATATGAATTTCTAATAACCTAAAATATAAATTATATTACATTATTTTATTAGAATATTATGCTTATTGTGATAAATATATTACAATAATGTTATTTTAGGTTTTTTTCTATTTATATTTTAGGTTTTTTTTCTTTAAGTATAATATAGAATGTTTATTTTGATAAATATATTTAGAATGTGTAATGTTATATATTAAAAATATAATGTAAAAAATAAAATATAAAATTTAATATAGAAAAAAACCTAAATTTATATATAACATTACATATTCTATAATATATTATATTTAAGAAAAAAAACCATATCTAAAATAAAAATTATACACATATTTTAATTTTGAAACTTAAAACTAAAAAGAAGAACATAAAATCATTAAAAATAAATAAATGGGCACCTAAAACAAAAAATTACCTAATGCTTGCAGCATCGTACAGACCGTCAGTATGCAGACGCATCGGCATCCCATGCCCCATGCTGTTTTGGGGGCTGGATAGCCTTTGCCCTAGTGTGTAGGGGCTTGCATGTCCTGGTCCAAAACCAACTGTTGGAAAGGAGATCGTTTCATTGATGCAAACCCCAAGTCTTAATAGGTGCGCAGGAGCAATTGATCTTGTCCATATTTATAGAAGAAGTGGGTGGATCAACTGCATAAAGTGGTGAATCATAATGTAACCAACATCAACTTCTAGGTTGGTATTGAAGAGATTTTGTGGCTGCTACTGATGCTATAAATGCAATAGCTACTACGCCATCTTCACAAAAAATATGCATGCAGAGGCCTGTTCTGTAAGCTTTGAACTTATCCTAGGTGTAAATTATTCAAGTATTTAGTGTCAAATATGTGATGCAACCACCGTAGCCCTATTTTGTAAGATTTGAACAAAGCATATTCTTAAATTAATTCACATGGATTCTTGAAGGTATATGCGTATGGATTTCTAATTTATATTTTTCTTGTGCTATGGATGCAAAATACATGTTCATTTTTCAAATTTTCCAGTTGAGCATATATTTTAAGGCAATCTTTGTTTTATGCATATGGCTCGAACTTTAAAGCAATTTGGTTCTATTTTTACGCACCCAAGTGAGCAGGTCTATTTAATGACTATGGGGGCTCTCTTTAGTACCATAAGAAAAATTGGATAAAAAATATTGAGAGCAAGTCATATAATTCTTTAGCTAAAAAATGGCGCCTGACTTCAAGAAGATGTATATTTTGAAGAAAAAGCAGAGGGCCTCCGCATTCTACATTGAAAGTGTATGTACAACACTTATTTGGAGGTTTTGGGGCATGAATTTTCATTTTAACATGACCTCTGAATTATATAGGCAGGTACGATACACATGTACAAAACAATAACTGTAGCAACGTTTCATCTCTACATTTAACACCATACGGAACCCACCAAAAGTGGTTAGTTCTAAGCCAACCCTATCTTAACCACAGTCAAGGTCGAGTTTGCTCGAATAATTGTTGTATTTTTTTAATTTAGTTTTTTCGATCGAAAAGTACAAAATGGGGAGTTGTTTGTGGCATCGTTTGTAGAAACGGCATTGGCCGACCACTATTTTCGCTGTGCGAGGAGGTCTACCAACATTATTTGGGGCCCCACGCCCTCTTATTGGCTCTGCTAACTAATAATATGAAGCTCTATCTGGCTATGTTTAGCTCTTTTTTTAGCGGCCCCAACTACCTCCCTCAAACTTTCGGCATAGCTAGCGTTCGTAGTTCGTAGGCCAGATTCAACGAAATTGGATAGAGTTTAAAATGATGCATGACTTAGATTGATTTAAAACAATAAAAAAGTGATGAAAAATATGCACGGAATTGGTGGAAACCAATACTGGCAGGAAAATGGTAAAAAAGTGACGAAAAATATGCACGGCTAAGATTGATTAAAGCACCTTGCCGGGTCTCTCGGGGTTTGTGAACCATTGATGGGAAAAGTGAGCTTCAAAAGTTCATATAGGACATGCCTTCAGCGTAATAATGTCTAATATTTTTATCAATATTGGACCAATAGTTGTGACTTTAAAGTTGTTAGTGTTGATAACAAGAGGTGCAATAAATCCTTGCTAGGGTAGAGTAAGTCCTACAATTTCTTCTTTGCAAATGGGTCTTAGGTCACACTAAGTTCTACAAATTTTTTCTTATGGATCACATTGACTAATTAACATCATTTCGTCCTAAAATTAATTATCTTTTTGTTTAATTAATTAAATTAATCTAACCTAGTTAATTTAATTAATGGCATCATTTTTCGTCAATTAACCTAATTCATCAATTTAGGTTAATTCACTCCCCCTTCACGCTAACATTTCATCTCATTAAGTTAAATAAATCAAAAACATTTAATTTAATTTCCTAAGTCTTTTAATTTAATTAAATAACCATAAGTTATTTAATTAAATATCATTTCATCTCTCGAACATTCATTAAATCATTTAATTTAATGAATATCCCTTTTATTCTTTTAATCCCTTAATTCAATTAAATTAATTTTCTTCTAAAAGGGAAATATTTCTATGGAATATTTCTTATCCACTTTTTGCACAATTAAGAATTTCTTTTAATTTGCAAAATGTATTTTATCCTCACCCAAATGAATATTTCAAGGAATATTTTTATTCTTCCATCATTTGAAAAAGGGATATTTTCACTTAGCTTCTAATACAAGTTTTAACCTTTAACTTTTTTAACAAGTCACCTTTGACCTCTGTGAGTAGGTCAAAAGTGTGTTTGTTTGAAACAAATGTGAGCCCTTGATTAAATCCCATCATGCATTCTCATTCATTGATGATAATCCATGATCCATACCTCTTCTTCCTTTCATCTTTGACCGTTGATTAATTTTTTCAATCTTAACCCTCCATTTCTCATTTGCTCTCCTATAAACAAAACACTATTTAGAAACAAATGGGTCCATCTTTCAATTGCAAAGTCATGTTGTTGAATTCACTTGCATATATACTCTCAATTTACTCACTTTTAGCTTAATTTAGTTCATTTAAGTTGCATAATAGCTTAAAGCATCCATTAATGGCTTCCATCCATCCATCTTAGTTTGTTTATAAATTAGGGTTTCCATCTTTTAGCTTAAATTAGAATAGCAATTACATAATTAGTTTAGTTTTAGCATAAAATTATGTTAATTTAGCTTGCATCATGTTTAATTTAGCATAAATCAGTTTTTCATCAGTTTATCACAATGGTTTCATTGATTCTATTCCATAGAATAGATTGAAACAAGCTCACTAATCATGGGATTGGGAAAGCATCATTGTTCCACATTAACATGACACCAATTCCAAAGCAAGATAAGTTTCAAATGGGTTAGAGTAGGAATTTAACTATTTTCATAGTTTTCAGTTTTCAGTTTCAATAAATGCTTAGTTTAACTTCGAATTTGAATAATTTTGTTTGTGATTGAGGTTTAGTGGCTAAGCTACAAAAGGGTGCAATGGTCACGTCGATAATATCTTACAAATTTAAAATTAGTATTGGGTGAATAGAGATGCCTAGAGTTTTATAAGAGTATTAAGTACATGTTGTAAATAATCTATAAAAAGTTAATACATCAAATGTTTATTCATTTGTTTCTTTGGTCGAGTAGTTATGTAGAGCTAAGTCTTCGATTGTGAATGTGGGTGTTTACCAAACATCGCATAGCATTTAATTAAATTTGAAGAGAGTGATTCTAGGGAGAAATAAGTTGAACACAAACATTAAAAAAATTGCATTCAATGTTCTCAAAGAATAGTAAAGGTGAAAATGAAATTAATATAGATAAGAATGGAATTAATATGTTAACAAAAATATTGATAAAGAGATAAGATAGAGAGCATTGATCCCAAACGCAACACAATTGTTGACCATTGTGGAGAAGGAATATAAGTTGAAGAGGAAGACCTGTAATGATTATCCCCACTCTTAGTGAGTGATCCCACAATACTGATTTACAATTTTTGGCCAAACTAGACACTGAACTGATTTTGTTAAACTTGAAATCTTCACTTTCAAGCACCTATAGCACCTAAACCATGAGGAATTTGAAGATGATGCAAACTAGTGATTTGTGAAACTTTTTCTATAAAATTTTAAATATATATTTTTAATTTTTTTTGGAATAAGATTGCACTTCTTTTTCCATCTCCTTTGAAAACTAGTTTTTATCAATAAATACCATTTTTAAGGAGTGATGTTCACCGTATACAACATAACTTTTTTTATGAAGGATAAAATTCTAATTTTTTCGAATTTAGATTTGTAACTATGATATCTAACCAGTTCATTTGGTTTCATAGTGTTTTATTGAATATTTTTTCCTTAATCAAGTTTCAAAATCAAACCAATTACAATTTAGACAGAAGCGTACCGTATACAACATAACTTTTTTTGTGTGTATCAAAATTCAAATTTTTTTATTAGATCAAAGACATCAATACCTACCCTACATATTTTTCAGAATTTTATTTTGATAATCTGCTATTTTTTCACATGTGCAAAATAGAGAGCTTTATTTTTGGTGAAAAACCTATGTTTAATCAAACTAAAAAAACAAATACATAATAAAACCAAAACATATTAAAATTATATTTGATAGCCAGCTCATTCTAAGGACTACCATCATGCAGTTGGGTCTGTGAAGTCTCCTCCATTTTCATCCTCAACTCGAGCTTTGAAGGGAAATTTTTTGCAGAAATCTAGTGCTAGAGGGGGAGGAGGAAAAAGTGAGGTTCGATCAAACTCCCCTTTGAGCTAACCCCCCTTGACTTGTCGAGCGAAGGGGGGTTTGATCGAAGGGGGGTTCGATCAAACCCCCCTTTTTTCAAAATTTTATTTTGTCTCCATTTTGGAAATGTGAAAAATGTGTTTCCTATCATTGATTATGGTTCGCTCTAAGGGGGGTTCAAGCAAACCCCCTTTGGGTTCGCTCGAACCATTAGTTCGTTTGAACCCCCAAAAACCTAAATTTTCTCCATGGGGGCAATATTTGCAATTTTCCTTCCTTAGTGGAATTTTAAACTAGTTTTGTGGGATCACCCTAGTACAATGATAAATAAACAAAGAAAAAGAGCTTTGATATGTGGAGGAAGGTGTTTGGTACAAATAATTGGCATGACATGTTAAAGACCATGGATCACTTCCTCCAAAGTTATTGAATAAAACATATACAACTTGCTTAGGCATGCTACAATGCCTTTGAAATTGTAGTAGAGGACAAGTAAGAAATAGGAGAGTTAATTATCTTCCTTGCTTTCTTTGTCAATTGATGGAAAATTAGATGCATTAATTTTTTCATTGATCTATTCACATGTGATCTTTGGTTATTGTTGTTGTGCATGGCACCCATCACCATGCTATTAAGAATAGAATTTCATCCATAAAGTCGAAGGAAGGCACACACATAGGGGTGGCAATCATAATTAGATTCTTCATAGAAACATATTTAAATTTCCTATTCTAAACATTAAACAAATAAATTTCATCTATTTTGACTAAATTTATAAAAACAAAAGTACTTGGTGTAAATCAAACTAACTTTGTAAAGAATTGAAAATTATCCTCTATAAATGAGCCAAATTTTCACAATGGTACTTTTAAGAATAGATTTTACTTCTAAAATGCTATCAAATCATCACACCAAAATATTCAATCTTATTTTTTATTTTGTAATTACGTGTTATTTTTAGGTAAGAAGATTAGAAACTTGATTATCACATATTAGTCAATTTTATATAAATATTTATTTGTAAGTTTAAAAGTAATTCATAGGGAGGACACATTTAAAATGAGATAAATGTTGTAGGCAAGACATTAAATTTGTATCTTGACAAGTCATTATATTGTTATTAGAGAGTTTAATATTTATTTAAACTAAATAAAACATATCTTCTTGATTATGGTTTCTTTGTTTAGCACATATTTATTGAATCAAAATACTTATTATAATTATAATAGCACATAATTTTTCATTATATTTTTTCCCTTAAATTGTAGATTGAATTCCTATTCCAATTAGTTTTGGAGTAAAAAGCAATATTAATTTTGTTTGTTGAAATGCCCACAACAATTAAGTACTAGGTGAAAAAAATTAAGAGATGGATGAGTGTGTTAAATCCAATTGATGAAAAAATGATCGTGGAGTTAAGATGTCTAAAAAAAATTCAATGAAAATGCAATTTTTTTTTATTTGATTATAGTCGATTAATTTTTCTCAAACAAATTTATCACACAAAATGTAAAGATGCCTTTAAATATAACTTTTAAATATTATTAAAAAATCATCCAGCAAACCTAAGTTTAAATCAGGTTCTAACAAGTATTGTGCTTAACAAATCATTCAATGTAGTGCCAACTACATGCCTTCCACATTTGGCTCCAGTATGTTGCATGTTCAATATGTTCTCCACATTTTACCAAATGCACTTAAGTCTCTAATGAAAGAATGCCTCCAAGAGAATCTATGGGTTAAATTTTCCAATGTAGGATTGGTGTCAACGATGGCAGTGATACTCACTTTTTTCATAGACTACAATGCTACAACGTTTTATGTGAGGATCGGTAGCATTGCACAATAGGATACACTATAACTACTTTTAAAAACATTGTGTATGTATATACCCTCCACTCTTGTATAATTATCTTGTATTGAAGAAATATTATAATTTAAATCCAAACAAGTTCAGGTTTCTTAGTTCTAATACTTGCAATCACCTCATTCTTTTGGTTAATGAACCATAATGTGATAGGGCTATTAGGTGATCAGACTGCTTTCATGAGAAAGCAAGAGACTCTCCTTGCTATATTTCAATATCTCAAATAATTTGTACATGGAAATTTTGGAGCAACACAAGTGGTGCTTTTCATAGATGGTTGTCCATTGTTGCAACCATAATGCCACTTTCTTATGGGTAAGTGCACAAAGTTGAGTCCACGAAACATGGAATTTTTTGCCTTAACCAAAAAATTGAAATCGGCTTTGACAAAACGGGATCCTGATTTTTAAAAATCAGGATCCCGTTCAGCTTCGAGATCCCGAGCCTGACACGAAACAGGATCCCACTTTTTAAAAATCGAGATCCTAAACCAATGGAAAAGGAATGGGATCCCGATTGCCACAAAATGGGATCCCGTTTTATATTGCTATTTATTTATTTTTAAATAACATAGTGCATTGCACAGCAGACATGACCCCGAGTACCGGTGATAGCGACCCTCACAATCAGCTACAGGTACCCACCTATGTCCCATTTTTTTGCATTTTTCTATTTTTAATTGAAATTGTGAAGAAAATAAGTGAATTTAGCATTTTTTTTAAATTTATTTCACATTTTGAGCATTTTTTTAACTGTTATAGTAGAAATGAATAATTGTAAAAATAGACGAAAAAATGCAATGAAACCTGAAGGTTTTTTAATAAAAATAAAAAAATGAACCTTGAATTGTGTTTTACAAACAAAATTTAACTTTTGAAACCTAAATTGTTCGATTAAACCAAAAAAAATTGAATTTGAAAAAACCCTAATTGAAAATCGTGGTAAAACAAAACAAAATTGTATCAAAACCCTAGAAATTGAAAATGAAATAAAAATTGCATTTAGAAACTCTTAATCAAGCTTTTTGAAACTCAATTCAAATCAAATGAAAAATTAAATTCGAAACCCTAGTTTGAATTGGAAATGAAAAATTGTAATTAAAACCCTAATTGCTTTAGAAATTGAAACCCTAAATTGAATTGGAACAATTTATTTTGTTAAAACCCTAAATTGAAATCAAACAAATCATTTTGATTTTGAAAACTAGGTAATTTTGAGCTCAAAAAAATTCATGTTTGCATTGCTTAAATGTTTTAAATTTTACTCTGTATCATGGAAAAATGATATATTAAACTTTAGTTTCAATGTTAAATTATACTAGGATTAGAAGAAAATAATATGTTAAAGGCTAAATTCATAAAGTTTATCTTACGTTTGCTCTGCAAATTTAGTTAGGCAAATTCAGAATCTAAGCACGCATAATCATCTCCAATCACCAACTTGTAAGTCTAAATTATGCCAAGGGCCACCCAAACTTCACCCTAAGTTTGCTAAACCCTAGACCCTAAACTGTAAAATCTAAACCCTCAACACTAAAGCATTTGAATTTTTTCTTAGGACCTTAAAATGAAATTTGATTGCCTTAAAAATCCCTTTGTTGTCACCATTTAGTAGAGCTTTTTGTAATTTTTTCACTTATTTGAACACATAATATAAAACCTTTTGGTTTCTACAAGTTTATGAAGAGTGGATGATTACTCTGTATGACACTTAGACATGATCATTAGGGATCTAAATCATTGGAAGAAAACTTTATTCTATTATATCCACAAGATAGGAGAGCGCGGGTGAGAGTGCTATGGGTAAAGTTTCTTTCATTGGACATACCTAAAATTATTTAGGTTCAATGTCAAGAATGGGTCTATTTGGTAGATTTATGAAAACTATTATCAATATCTAGAATGCCATAAAAGTATAATTATAGCAAATCTAATTGGAAACAATTTGGGTACATATATATCATAAGGAAATTTAAATCTAGTAAGGTGTCTATTATATAGGAGAGTTGATAATACATGGAAAGAGGTTTTTATGGGAATATATGTATTAAGAAACACATACCATGACCTCTATAGGATTTTTAAGATGTGATCCTAGATAATAATCCACCCATAATCAATCATAATGGATTCT
>VDFB02217633.1:0-16576 GCA_007258455.2 Sequoia sempervirens
GCAGGAGACTAGGAGGAAATTTGAAGACTTCCGCGCCCAAGGCAAAGAAACATAAAGTAGCCTCCTATTCTCCAGTGTTAGACATTTCCGGTGCATCCCTTTATGCATCTTATATATTTCTTGACATTTCAAATTTCTTTTTGTAAATTGTAATTACACCAAGCTCGAAGATGTAATATTTTGAAAACAAATTACACTTTGACTTTGGTCAAAGTTAGGTGAGATCTCCTAAAATCGCTCACCTAACTTTCCTTAATTTCCTCAATCAGTTTCCTATTTTTGCTCATCCCTCTTTCTATATAATGTGAGGGATTTTCATTGTAAATTTATCCTTTAGTATTTTGCAACGAAGTGCTGCCCTTTTTGAAGCAAATTTGTGAAACTTTGCGTTCATGCTTTGTGAATGGAATTCGATCAATAAAGAAGAGGATTGCAAACCAAACTTTACGTTGGATTCGATACTTTTGTGAGTTGATCTTATTTGGTGGTGATTAGCTTGAGAAATCTGAAGGACTCTAAGTGGTTTATGTAAACTTTGTGTTACATTTATTATTTAGATTTGCATCTCACATAGCTGTGGCTGAAGTCCTAGTTGTGTAATCTATCGAAAAGCTGATTACATAATTTTCACCCAACAGTTTGTAACTTGCAATTGAAAAAACGAAAAAATTTGGCTCGGAATATTTCATTATCATTCTGAAGAGAATTTGGGATGGGCATTGGAATGAGTGCAAACAGCAAATATAAATCCAATCGCTTCATTTTTTGGATTTCATTTATTCTCAAGAGAGGTTGCACAACAGGGAGGTCAGGCAATAAGAAAAGGGCCAGCGATTCAGTTTAAGCAAGTTTGTTGCATTTTGTACAAGGCATGAAACTTGGAGACTGCCATGGAACATGATTAGGGCTGTGGGAACTATTTACCAACTACCACCGCCCTTCCTTTTGGCATTATTCACTAGAAATTATTGGTTGTAGCATTGCATTTGTTGTCCCTGCACATAAATAGGGATGTGGGAATAAAAAGAAGTCTTAAAACTAGTCACAGCTGTTTATAAAGGTGTTCTCAAATCTTACATAGCTAATACAGTCCCTGTTAATAAAAATTACAGTGGTATACTGGGTGCCATTACTTGTCAAAGACAACTCCAGTCTGCTGCTATTGTAATTCAGTTGGGGTGTGAATATAACAGCGACAATGGAAATATATTGGTTTTGAAAGGAGACACCAGTCCATTTGTTGGTATCAGCAATCATTATTCACTCCATTGTACTTTCAGTTTGCATGATGAGTGTTTGACAAAATGTACACGTATGGCTGATTTACACATGAAGTTATAATTTCTGAATTTGAAACCAATTGTTGAGTTTTTTACCAACTGTTTGTTCAAATGCTCATGTGTCTTAGTTTGCATGACAACTATTTGTGAATATTTCCATGTTTTAAAGAAGAGTTGTAGCTGTTCTTAATCTTAAAGCTCAGAAATATTGAATGGTTTTACTTTTCAATGATCCACCAACTGTTTGATGAAATGCCTGAGAGCTGAAGTTGAAAAAGTGGCAAGTTGTTGAAAAAATTTGGTAGGGACATTACAGTAAAGTTAATTACATTATTATAAATTGGAAAAAAGGCTTTACTAAAACAGCATAAACAAGTAGGACACAGGAAATAAGGTGGATACCTGTAGTATCCAAATACTCAAACAATTATCAAAAGTATATGCTAACACACGAATCCAAGACAACCACAATTGGAGCAAGAGTTCTCATCATATGCTGTGCATGAGACATGCATAAGTATAGGTGGATGATTTAATATTCATCAAAGTTAAAAGTGAAGATTCCAAAAAAGCATGTAAAGCAAAAGTGGAAGCAAACACAAAGCATACAAGTTACAAGTAGATGGTTCCACAAAGCATGCAAAGCACAAGTGCAAACATATGAAAACATGTGGAAGACTCCTCATATGAGGAAAGGGATAAACGAGAATCTCTACACAAATTAAGACCACATGACAAATCTTATGTTGTCTACTTATCAAACACGTATGTAAATATTATTGCCAGCATTTTGTTTCTACTGATTTCATTGAAGGACAACAATTTAAATTTCCATGCCATGAAAATATAAAACTAAAAACGGCATATCCCAAGTGTAGTCATCAGCTGCAGAATCATAATAAACCTCAAGGGAAGAAGTACAAAATATGGTCCCAACTTAGTACCTTGAGAGCATACAGCTTTCCATCTTTTGTGTTTCGATGAAGTACCTTATCGCATGCAAAACCGATAGGTATTGTCAATATCATACTCTTGCTCAAAAAGCAGAAAAAAGGCTTATTGTAAAAAGAAAGAACTCTGCACCAACCACTTTGCCATAGCTACCCGTTCCAATCCTGCACTCTCGAACATATTCATTGATCATTTTGTTTCCATTTGAGTCCTACACACACTCAATGGATCACATCATGCTTTGATACTCAAAGATATTTCAGAAAATTAACAATTTTCCTATCATGCAATGAGAAATGCTAATAATCAACAATACCATAAAGCAGTATTTCAGAAGATATGAATAACTAAATTTCAAGAAGCATGGTACAATAACAAACAAGTCCTTCAAGGAAAATTGGTAAATAAGTGTAGACATGAACTTTTGATAGAGCCAAGATGGTGAAATAAATGCAACAATTTGTAATTATTGGATCTCATAGTTTTGTATTTGTGGACCCAGACCCTTAACTAAATATGTTTTCAACCAAACTGAGTAGAGGAATCCAACAGTAAAGCTGCCGTGGGTAAAAGTAAAAAGAAAGTAATATGCACAGCAATGAAGGACTAGCACAAGCAAGCATTTCAAACTCCTATTGTGAAGTTTTGGGCAAAAAGAGTAATATACAAATAAATTTCCAACTTCCATGGATCCGATGATGAACATTAATTTTCTTACGCAAGGGCTGTGCTGTTAAGAGTCACTTTCTACCCTGTCCGACAAAATCCGTCTGACCTTGAAGCTTAAATATAAACTAGAATTTCAAGCTGTATTTACAATCTTTAACTGTGAAATTCATAGATCTAATAATATTGAGATGTGACACAGTCTAGTTTAGGAGGTTCAGTTAAAAACTGCCTAAACTAGCAGCCAAACACTCATTAATGCAAATAATAGCAAAATGCAAGCAACCAGTGATTAACAATATTTATTGTCCCTCTCTGTAGCTCATTACAACATGCATTAGAAAAACAAAGTGCTTCAGTGGCTAAAGGATATTTTTTGTAGCTTGCATCTCTCATATACAACCTAGTTTTGGCACAAATCAATTGTCTTTTCCTAGTCTGATCTTTCTGTATCTTTGACTGGCTACCCCGGTTACTCCACATACCCCATTTTCTGCATCTCCTATTCTATGACTTCTTCTGTGTTCTTCTCTATATTTTCTATCCTTTTCCAGCATTTTCTGTTCAAAACCACTTGTTTTTCCTCCTGTCAAGCTTGCATCATATTTCTCTCTTTTCTTTCAAGAGCTAACTCTGCCTTGAAACCCTTCGCCTTCCCTACATAAGTTCTATCACCAGCCCTTAGGGCTTCTACATGTGTCCTTAGCATAAGTGAAGTGGCCATGAAACTGCCAAGAAGTGGTGTTCAAACCCATGTCACCTAGGAAGATGATAAGCAAAACACTTGGACAGAGTTAACAGATCAACAGAAATAGAAACTAAACATCACGAACTCAAAGAAATATGAAAGGTTGTGACTGGTCAGTATGAGCATATTAAAACAGCATGACCTAAATCAAGGGAATAAACTTCTGACATCGATCACATTGCCAAAGGCTCCTTATCTGCAGATGTGAGCTTCATTGTACTTCTGCCCCTCCCTTTCACCATGAATCTTGGCAAAATTGTCACTCTGTATGTGCCCCTTTTCTGTTCATTTTTCAGTGCTTCCAAATCAATCTGCTTTAGTGGCATTGGGGTTGAGTCTGAAAACACCAATAATCCCTTCCCTGGTCAATTTTACCATTTCAATTCCAGCATGTGATCTCACAACCCGAATGTTTGGGTCATAATTGGCAGCTATGGCTTTAACCAAGTCGACATCCAAGTATACATTTGGAACTGCCGAATTTCCCATGTCTAAATTCCAGCCATTGCAACTTGGCACATTGGCATTCCATTTTCCAAACCAGCACTTGAAAAGTTCCCATCCGGAAACCTTCATTTCTGCATCCCTAATACCATAGTACTTTTCAATAGTACCCTTATCTGTCCATGGGCCATGAACAATAGTTTACCCACATTTTTGTCGCTGGTTGAGCCAGGTAATTGGGCCAGTAGGTCATCATGTAGAGCTCTTTTAGGGGTAGAACCAAGAGCTTGAGCCTTTGGGGGCAACATTTTTAACAACAGTAGAGGAAACTAGGGCTTTCTATGGTGCGACTAGGGTTTTTCACAAATGCACAAAAACTAGGGCAAATTCAAAGCAATTTAGCAATAATTTATGAACTTCAAACCCTAAAAGAAATCTAGCAAGCAATTTAGAATACCGAGCTGGCAAATGCACACAAATTTACTGGAAATTGAACACAGAGAAGGCAATTTTTTACTTACTAGTGTTCAAACGTTGGAAACCCTAGTTTTGAGCGCAAGAGGCTTGAAGAATCGCCGCAATTGATCTTCGGATACTTTAAAATGCTTTGGTAATTTTGAATTGTGCTTTAATCTTTTGCTTTTATGGCCAAAAAGCTCTTCAATTTGATTGAACAGTGTCGTGTCCACCATTACTACTCGCTCACACAAAGTAGAAAAGTTTCAACTACCCGTTAACTCAACTTTGAACGTGAGTTGTTGATCTTGTGGTGATTTGAATCTTTGGATGGCTCAAATGGAGTCAATCAAGTTTGAAAAACTTGACTTACTTTGATTACAACACCGAGCCAATAAAATTATGCCATGTGGAAAAGCTCCTTCAATGTCACCATGGGCCCTACTACCTTTGGGAAGTGTCGAAAGGGATGACATGTCAATCCCTCGCATCCCTGCATTCATGCATTAAGAAATAAATCAAAGGTTGCGGGATTGTGGAGAGAGCCACCAAATGCCGCCACATGTCCAATGTGCACGTTGGTTAAGTTCCCATGAATTCGCCTACACAGGCAAATTTTAGCACATGTTTAATCCTCTGCAACTTTGAATGGCCGAAATCATATCATCTTCAACATTGCCTTGCCAAAAAATTTCCACGTGTACTCAGATACACACCTTTTAATCCTCCTTATGTCGCCTTAATATTCAATGAAATATTTTATTTGCTTCAATGGTCCTTTGAACGATCATGATTTTGCCACTTGTCAACTTCCCACAATCCCACAGTCAACCAAGATCCTTTAAAACAACCTCCACGGGATGGCGGGGAACGGTCATGATTGTTCTACGTGGCACAATATGAACCCTTAGATTACAGGCCCGCCACCAAAGTTGTTTGAAATCCTGTAGGGTCCACTTTGAAAGTTGGACACGTGGCATCCTCCCGCTATCCCGCACTCAAATTTCTGTGAATATTTTATTCATGCAATATGGCAGGGACCAATGAGCAATGAACACCCGTAAAGTGGGACTAGGTCGAGCCTTCTTAAAAACCTTTTTCATGCACGTGCTCCAAGTTGTGACTTAAGATGGGGCCATTCACTAGGTTATCATAAGACTTAGACTCAATTTATTTTAGACCTAAGGCTTAAAGTATTGAACATAATGCATTAATATTTCATGACCTGCATAACTTAAGACTTGATCAAATATTTCAACGAGACATGACTGGTAAGACTAGGATCAAGGGGTCGATTAACATGTGATGCAAATGACTTAAGTCGTGACTTGAGGAGCCGGGAATTGGTAACAACAAGTCAACGATTGATTATAAGAAAAGGCTACAAGTTTAACACTGTTAGGGTTTAAAGAGGGTTTTTAGCCCTAGGGTGAACCCTAATGCATGAAACATGAAACCCTAGCCTACAGATAACTAGCGAAACTCAAAAATTTTGAAATGTAATGCAAGGAACCACAAAAAAAATTCAATAGTCCCATCATCACGCATGCTAAGTGTAGAATCAATTGTAGATGTATTTCTAAAGAGATGATGATGGCTGACAATAAGCAACTTCATATGGAGTCATCTTAGTAGCAATGTGATAAGTGATATTATACCACCATTCTACAAAAGGTAAACATTGATCCAATGATTTTGTTATTCAAAAGTGAAGTAGTGCAAATAGGTCTTTGTGCACCATTGACAATTATTATTTGGCCATCTATTTGCAAATGATATGTTGAGCTCATCTTGAGTTGGATATTATGTCGATGGAAAAGCTTTTAGGTGACTAGTACAAATGAGATCATGGTCACTTACAATGGAAGTAGGTATGCAATGAGGTGGAAGATTTAGTCAATAAAGGTTTGGGCGATAGTCGAGGAAGTATAAGGATGAGTTAGGGCATAGAAATGGGCATATTTGGAGAGACAATCTACCACCACCAGAATGATTTATTTCTTGCCCAACTTGGGTAGCCCTTCAATTAAGTCGATGGAAATGACAATCCATATGCTAATGGGAATAAGTACTATGTGTAGCATCTCTTTCTTTATAGCATTTCTTTCTCATATGTTAAGCAAGCAAGGTTTCCACTTGTAAGTGCCTTGTTGGCGAATGCAAAGGGTCTTCCTTCTTGCATTAGGATTGCTCCAATCCCATTTCCTAACGTATTACTTTCAATGACGAATGGTTTCAAGCATAGAAGCATAAATCCTCAAAAAATCCCAAAAATCCCGATTTTTAAAAATCTCCAGTTGAAACGATTTTTTTCCCCAAAAAATCACGATTTAATCAGCCATGATTTTCAACAATGTTCAACAATTTTTAAGGTTTTAAATTGCAAAAAAATCACCCAACCAACCTGTTGCAAAATCATAATTGTGCAAAATCACTATTTAATCAGGTTTTTTTATTGTTTTTTAGTGCAAAACTGAGCGTTGGCCATCAAGATGTGGTTCACCATCAAAGATTCGCAAGATTTCATCGAGTTATGAGGCAAAAAATCACAAGTAGGCAACCTTGAATTGACGTATATTTCTAAACGATGATAAGGACATTAAAATAGAGACAAGTTCTATGGTATGCTTCTAAGAGATGTGCTACATTTTTATCTATATTCCACACTATTGTCATTTGCCTTAGGCTCATAGTAATGATTTCCATGTACATAAATCCAAAGACATAATTTAGTGGGAAATAGTAAACAATATCATAAACACTAAGTAAGGCTTCTATCTTATTTTTTTAACATATCTAAACCTTATAAGAGTACTTGCCAAAAGTAAATATAGAAAGCCAGACTAAACTAAAACGAAACTCTATTGGTTTGATATCAACCTAAAGAAGTTCTTTTTCTTGGAATTCTTGTGATCTTGACTATTCAAAAGAATTTAACATTTCAATTGTCAACAATAATACCAAGGTGGCTGTTTAGATTATCAAGGTTAGGTTGGGACAAATTTCCTTTTCAGATGCTAACAAAGTTTGATAATTTAGAGCTTCAATTTGGCATTGGCCATCAATTTTTAATGACAAGCGGGTAGGTTAGTGGCAATTCTATAATCAAGTGGGATGCATAAGTATATACATAATCGTATATAGACATTGTGGAATTGGAAGCAAAACGGTTCATATCAGAAAGATAAAAATCAGCTTGTAGTGTTGAAAAAAATGAACAATAGCAATATTTTATATCAAAATGAAGGATTGTTTTGGTTATATTTAAATTTCCTAAATACTTTGCAAGCTTAATGCTTTGTTAATTGGTGAAACTCATTGCTTAAACGCATGCCTTGCACTTGTTAGGGAACTACATTCCATTTAGGATCGTCATATACATGGAGGTTCAGAAGGCCTACAAGGAGTACAATAGTAGTACATGAATGCTTTAGACATATATAGTGAAGCATTCCATGCATGTTAAATAGGTATCATGCAAACTAATACATGCCTTGAGAGAAGTCATGCCCTAGTCTTGTGGGCTTATCTTAATCCCTCTCGAAGCAGGCCTCATATATTTTCTCTTTAATGGTCTAGATAGACTTCAATAGCAATTGTCCCATTGAAAGGGAATGTTCCTCGTGCTTTGATTTTCCATTGAAACTTGTACCTATAATCTCTCAAATTCTCAACTCAATGTCCATCAATGTTTTTAACTCCCTCATCCATTTATATGCAAAATCAAGGAAATTTTATTTGAATAATAATAGCTAAAATTGTGCCTCAAATAGTTGCTCTCTTCTTTTATACTAGCAAGTCTTTATTATCTAAAGGAAAAATAATTAACACTTCCTTTACTCTTTTACAGATCTGCTAAAACAGTTATCAATGAGAACATTTCAATATCATTTATGGTCTTTTGAGATTTAAAATTTTGTTTCAAAAGCATTTTCTATTACTCTATTTTGAGCTATTTGATTCAAAATGTATTAAGTTGAACTTTACAATTGCTTCCTTTGTCATTTAATTTCCCTTTCACGCTCTTCATATATTTCTCTTTGACACTGTTCTAGAAATTGCAAGTACAGTTAAATCACAAATATGAACCAATTGATTCTCGTTTTATAATTTATGACGTCTACTTAGCAAAGGAAAATTGTCTTTTTAATGACTTTCTTGAGCTTGAGGATTTTGAGATCCTAGAGGTCAACTTGGATAGTCATGAGGTTGAACAACTTAGGAGAGGCTTTGAACCAGGAGCTTCATCATCAAGACCTACAACCCTCTAGCATACCTCTATTTGTAGTAGCAAGAGTCATTGGCTACATTTGATTTTTTGGAACTTTGTACTTAGTCTATAGGCTGACTTTGTACAAACTATATTGTAATTGAAATTTTGTCAACTATAACCATTAGTTATTATTTATGCTCTATGAAGTATGCTTTGTGCAATGCAATGTAACTACAATTCATGGGTTAAACTCTCTATTTTATTTGCTTTCTATATCTCTATGCTATGGAAATGCCCTTAAATTTCAAAAAAAGGTAGTTTACTCTTTTTCTACACTTTTTTACATTTTTTTTTAAATCCGATTTTTTCTTTATTTTTTCTCAATTTTTTCCTGATTTTTAAAAAAATCTTATACTTTTGGTTTGCCAATTTTTTCTCCAAACGATTTTTGCTGCTATAGTTTCAAGCATGCTAGCAATAATCACTAAAATTCACAATTTATCATGAGAAATCACAAATTGTCTTGCAAAACAATTTTTTGGAGCCAAAATTTCCAATTTATACATGAAATTGACCTGGAAGATTTATTAGCAATTTATCTTCAAAAAATGTGATTATGTTGTGATAAAAATGCCTGAAAATTGTAACTCACAATTTTATCATGGTTTATGCCCTAGTCATCTGATTTTTTCTATTTATTGTTTTTTTCCCTTTTATACAATTGCTTTGCTCCTTTTTCAAATATGGTTTTATATTCACCTATGCATTCATTGAAGGTGATCAACTTCATCCCAGCAACATAGGAGATTTGCAAAGGTATATAGAGGGACTACAACAACAACAATGTAATGCCCCTAATAATGCTATTTCCTTCACTTTTTTATTTCTTACGTTACCTCGCACCTTTTTATCTTTTGAATTTTTTCAACTTTTTTAAGTTTAATTTTTACAATTTAATTTTAATCAGTTTTGAATTAAAATATATATTAATACTTATAATTTTAGTCAGTCTAAAGTTAATTTTGTTTTTGGAATCTGAGGGGGTCGAGTGCAACAACTTGGCACACATTCAAAAAATACTATAAGGTAAGACAAACCTCATAGAATCCCTTCGTTAGAAACAGATGCCCCACTTCAGTGTTGTATTTAAATCAAGATTTGAACTCGAGTCTCCTGGCACACCATATTCTTAGAGTCGACAACCAAATCAAATTATTAATATTAATTATGTTTATTTTAAGGTTAGATTATATTAATTTTGGATTTTTAAATTATTTTTAATATTTCTATATTTATTTGAATTTTAATAATTAAAATATAATATAATGTATTAAAAGTTAGAATTTTAAAATTAAAGTAATATATCAATATATTTATATTCTTCGAATTTAATTATGATTATTTTTCAAATTTTATGAGTTGTTGAACTCAATCTAAATTTTTATCTTTGTCAAACACAAACCTTGTTTTGGCTTTTACCATTTGAAAAGCTCAAGTAAATCTTCCTACAATTAGGAGTACTTGAAATCATCATGACTCCTTCGAAGATAATGCATACATCTCTCTATAGAATTTCTTCAAAGCCAAACTCTAAACTCAGGCATTTGTAAGCATATGGGATAGTATTTGAACCTTGAGTTTCACCAACTCTCAAAACACAAAAATCATATTTTGTGAAGGACGTGTTGATATCCAATATTATATTTTCATTTAATCTTGCACTCATGTGGATATCAAGCATGGGAAGTTTGTGATCTTCAATGACCTCCTTTCATCAAATTAATTGGTTTGAGGGAAAGGGAAGAAAGGTACCAAAAGAAAATACTTTGAATTAACGCTAAATTAAGTTGATAACTTAGATAGCCATCTACATGATGATCATATGTTATTTCCTATCTTAGAAATTTGCACGTTGCTTCACAATCAAAACAGGTTTATAACTTAGATAATCCATATGCACAAAAGATCAATCACATAAAACACAAGGACCATAACCAAATTGTCACAATTCCATTGTATTTGTAATAATTCAATACAGTTTGCATATATGAATATTGGGATATCTTTGGACATGAAACAAAGGCTAGTTAAAATATAAATAACTTGAGAATAAAAAAAGTTGCAGAGCTCAAATGAGGATGGACAGCCTAGTATCTAACCAAACAATGAGCTCATTGCACTTATATTTACACAAAATAAAGAAATAGAAAGCACACTAAAAATAACCAACATTAAATGCCTTGGATCATGTAAGAACCACTCCATGAGAGGAACTACTTGCTGCAACAAACTACAACTTAAAAATCTCTTTCAATCAACTCTTGAATGTTGTCGTTGAAGATAGTAGTGGAAGAGGAAACCACACACTTGAATGCATCTTAAATGCAGATGTGTGCTCATTGGATTTCAAAGAGTGCTCACGATTTCCTACAGACATACAACATCCTAAAAGCATTGATGATTGCAAACAAATGCCTAGTAAAAGCAGACATAGTTGGTAGACTCAGCAAGTACTCGCTAGATTTTTTCTATGCTGAGTAACCCGTCTGCAGAGTTTTTGGTGAGTTTTTTCAAAAAACTTGTCAAGTCTGCACCATTAACTTGTCGAATCCCTACCCAAACAAAAAAATAAAATCTTTTTTTCAAAAACATTTTTATAAACAAGAATGTGCCAAATACCTAATTTCTCCCTTGTTATAAAATTGTGAAAATGGTTTCCAATGCCTTAATTTAAGCTTGGTGATGGGGCCTCTGTCCCTCAACCCCGCTCTATATTGCAACAAGGAACACGCCAAAGACACTACCCCCAAATCCCACAAGGGGCGCTGCCCCTCAACCCCATTGGGATCTCCACTCCTAGAACCCCCACTAGCTATTGGGATCTCTTTTCATATAAGAAATTTGATTATATTGGGGGGGTTTGGGAGTGGAGACCATAATCAACAACTTAGACAATTATCTTTATCACTATCATAATATCATTGATCAATGATGAAGTATCATACTATTAGTATCAAAGATTCAAAATGTCATTATTACTATAAAATACATGTAATGTTCCCTTCTTAGGCCTAATCAATTCAAAGACCATTAGCCTATTTCTTGAGTTCCCGTGGGCTAAATGGTAAGGCAAGGGGACTCCAAAGATCTTGGAGAACGCATTTTCGAAATTACAAGGTTTCTTTTGTGGGCAATGAGCTCAATGGGCAATACGGGTTTGAATGACACTCTCTGAAGTGTTTTTGGATTTTTGGGGTGTTCTCCAAACTTCTTGGAGAGCACGTCAATTTATAGTAAGTCACCAAATTGGTTTCTATTATTCACCTTATGCCCCGGTATCATATTGGCGTGGTCAAAATTGGATTTCGATGTGTTTTGGGATTTTCCGTAACTTGGGGTGAAATAATTAAATTATTCACTTAAGTTATAATGTTTAACATTGTTGTTCATAACTTAAGTGTAATATCTTTTTGAAAAGGTATTTTGAATTCCCAATTGAACACCTAGGAGAAATAAGGGGGTCTTGCACATTAAAAAGGTTTTATTTTATTTTAAAAGGGAATTTGTTGAAAAAGGTGAATTAATTGATTTTTTTAGAGTTTTCCCTCTCAAAACTCTATTAAAAGAGGCATTGGGGCTCATTGCTGGATATGCTGAAAAATGATAATGTTATGCTGCCAGAATGGCTTCGGTTCTCTTCAATCTTTGAAGACAAAATCCCTCAAAGGTTTCTAGTTTTGGAATTGCAAGATACTCCCTAGCTAGACTGTGGAGTGATTCCATCCAAGAGTCACCATTGGAGCTGATTTGGAGTTTGCAGTTGATTTCTTTCAATATAGACTATTTTGATGTGTTTTAGCATCTCTTTTGGGAGTGAATCATTTTCAGATTACAGGAGTGTGGAGTTGGGGACTTATCTCCTTGCTGGCTGTACCATTTAACTCTGTCTGGGCCATATCATTTCATACCAATCAGGCTGTACACTTTGGAGGGGCTACTTTATGGGCTGAAGCAATATTTGGTTATTCTTTTCAGACCTGACCGCCCATGTTTGCAAGTGTATTTGCAGATTTTAGAGAGAAGGAAAGAGGTGAGCTGCTGGGTTGTACGGCCAGGCACAAGCCGT
Organism: Sequoia sempervirens; assembly: GCA_007258455.2. NCBI lineage: Eukaryota > Viridiplantae > Streptophyta > Pinopsida > Cupressales > Cupressaceae > Sequoia > Sequoia sempervirens. The sequence goes on from VDFB02217633.1 coordinate 12,885, forward strand.
ACCTCTTCTAGGGGGCGTGTGAGCTTCCTAGGGGGAATCGCCCCTCTTTTCCAATCTTTTTATGCTCCATGGGTGGCGCCTAGACCTATCAAGACCATTGCAATCAGCTTGGAATTGCACTTCGCTGTTTGGAGTGTTTTCTAGGGGGTCGTGCCATTTAGCTACCTGCTGCAACTAAGTTTCAGACTTATATCAGACTTCTGTTTGTCCCATTCCTGAGGTATACTTGCTATTACATTGCTGGGTGGTTTGTTTTCATGAGTTGGGGGTTCATTTGGGGTGCTTTGATCAGCTTTATATCATATTTATAGTTGTAACAGCAGATATGTATTTGATTTGAAATGAATTGTAAGAGCTCATAATGTAACACTGGGTAGTAGTACCACCAATGATCTTGCTCTGATTACTTGATGTTACTTACCCCATTGCATAAGTGGTTTTATTACTCACCTCACTGCACAAGTGGCTCTTGTACTCACCCCACTGAACAAGTGGTTTTGGCATTCACTCACCACTGAAAAGTGGAAGAGCTTGTTTTAACATTTCATTGTTGTATCAGCTTTCCCATTGCAAAGTGGATGTGCCCAGCTAACCCCATTGGATAAGTGGTTGTTACTTCAGCAACTTTATTTTCAATTGTAATCCCTACACCGTATGCTCTCACCTCGCCCACATTGGGATCTTGGTGATCATAAAGTGGAAGGGAAGTTGCTTGGCATTACATTTTGTTTTTAGAGTTAACAAGTTTATTTCAAAAAAATTAAGGGCTGATTATTACAATACAATACAACCTTCAACTTCACACAAGAAAGGTAGAGGACAATTCAGAGGTCATTGATTCTTATAAAGATTAAACAACGCAACATGAGGAGACTCCATTGTTTATTGTAGACGAGATTATTGATTTTGAGAGGTAAACAATGAAGGATGTGGGTACAGCAAAAGGAGCTACTAGATTGTCATTAGATGGCATTGATGAGGCAAAGGAGGAGTCATTACCATCTAGCAACAAGATGGAGGTTGAGTTAGAGCCACAAACACAACCTTTAATGTCGAGTGAGGAACTGCAATGGAGTGCAAGTATTAGAACCTCTCCCCAAGTTCTCACCAAACCAAGGAAGAGGAAGATGTAAAATGTTGTAAGATGCAATTTATGAATTATGATGATGATTTTCAAAGGTAATCATCATAAATTCATAATAGTTGCCAGTTAACTATTGTATCAAGATTCTGCATGATGATGCGATTTGGTGCTCAATTTGTATTCAAAAAAATCAAATTTAATAGAAAACACTCTTGTACTCATTTATGGACTCATTGGATACATTTTGTCATTGAATTTTGCAAAAAAAAATGTGTTTTTAAAGAAATTTAAGCATTTTTTTAAGTTGAGTTTTTTGCCGAGTTTTTTGTTGAGTCCAAGTTTGCCAACTATGATAGCAGCCACTATGTAAGGAAGTCCCAAAAAATTTTCCATTGAGGTCACACTCCTAGAAGTTAATCAAAAATGATCAAATACTCCACACAATCCACTTATGACACTTTGTAAAAACTTGCTCATGGAGTTGCATAGGGCCCTTGTATCATCCAAAATAGCATTGATCTCAAAGTCAGTGCAGAACACACAAACCTAATGAACCTGCCTTAGAAAGTGCCTTCATGAAGAACTAGGACCCACTTTTTGCTAAGCAATTCCCTCAACCAATAGTGCACCATCAACAATATAAAAAAAGATCATATATGAGTGCAAAATCCACATGATGGAACACCATGGCACTAGATTGAATAGTTGGTACATTACGTATAATTGGACGAAGTTGATCATGCCAAAAGAATACTGCTCAAGACTAGGAGCCACTGCTAACAAGTGGAAACCTAATAGACAACGACACAAATCAAGAGCTCCGCAAGTTCTGACAAAATTCAAGAGTTGCATGTCAGAACCCTGGTGGTTCTCAAATTCCAAACCCTAACTGATGTCTGAGGTTTTTTTGCAAGTTTGTGATTTTTGTATTTTTTTGTGTTTTCAGGCAAAATTATAAAGCTGCGATTTTCTATAATAATTGCAAATAAATTCATAACAAATCACATGTGCATTGTATTACATGAAAAATGCTCAGAATGTCAAGGCGTACCATTTATTTCAATGTCCAGAGCATTTACAAGACAAATAGCAATATAATGATGTAAATACAAATTTATTATTAAAAACCTGGTTTCTCTTTAATGGCGGCTGCAGCTGATAAAGAATGGTACGGCCAGAATTAATAAGGATCTTCTCCAACTCGAATCTCAATGCAAATAGTCCAGTATACCAAGCGCCCCAATGTGGAATCACCAAATCACAGATGATGAAGTCGTTTCCTCAGAAGATTGATAAGTACGGCCTGAAAGGTACAGAAGTACGGCCTGCTGCAGCAATAAAGAAAAGTACGGCCTCCTTGGAATTTGTGCCAGAACACTGTGAATTAATCTCTGCTCAAGTCGCCTATGTCTGCAGATGATTTCCTCTGCTTCCCACTGAATAAATGTCTCGTTAAACTCAAACTGTGATCTCTGAATGAAATCACCAAGTGCCAGCTTCAACTGATATTTCACAGCCTCAGTCTGCCTAATCTCTGAAGAGTTTTCGTTCTCCAGAAACGTTCGTCTGCCAGAAACCCTAGGGTTTGCAAACTCCAATGCTCAGAGCAAAAATCAAGACAAAATTGAATAATAACATGATAGTTCGATTTTGCCTGTGAAAGGAATATATTGCTCCTTGAGAAAATTCGACCTATTCTCCTTTTTTAATAAATCATTTAAATAAATGATTTAATTTGCACTTTTGACTTAGGAAAAATAAATAATCATTGGCGTCCCCTTTTTAATGAATATAAATACTCATTAAGTCAATATTTAATACTTAATTATAAAGTATAATTAATACTTTATAACTGGCCAATTTAATTAAATATTTAAATATTTCAATAAAGTGACTTTAATATAAAGTCAAATTATTAAATATTTAATAACTCATTAAATACTCCTTATTTCTCCGTCAAATCAACCAACTGCTGAACTGGGTCGAATCTGAGCTGAATAACTGCGCCAGGTGCCCTGCCCGAAATAGCAGCTTCCGCCTGACCTAACTTTCTAAAAATAGAAAGTTCCTGAAAAAGCTCTCTGGAAGATTCTGCGAAGGCCCAACCTGCCACAACTGCGAAACTGGAGCTACCAAACACTGGATAACTGCCTGCGATGATCCTCTGCACACCCTATCAGCCTACGAGGATCGAAATTATAGGCTAACTCCTCGACAAGCAGTGTCAGCTAAAATGGGGACATGACAGTCCGCCCTCCCTGAAATTGCTTGTCCTCAAGCAATCTCTGCGAATACAGCTGCACTGCACCACCTGGATCCCAAGGATAGAACCGGACAATGTTCCTGCTGGCCACAACTGATTCCTGTAACTCCCACAACTGATCAGCAAGAATAGGATACCATTCCCTATTAACCTCAGTACGGTCCGGCATAGGATCAAGAAACTCAGAAGGAGGCAAGTCAAACGACAAGCAACACTTACCCCCTAAAACTGCACGAGATATACTATCACCCAACATATCAAGCACGTGCATGCTAGAACTGTGCACCTGAAACAACTTGTGTACATGTGGATTAATCAAGAAGCTATATGCACTCTGCACCATAT
>VDFB02217635.1:0-24390 GCA_007258455.2 Sequoia sempervirens
TTTTAAGGTGCATTTGTTATTTAGTTCCACCACTCACATTCATGTCCTTCGCTGCCTTCATCTTCTCTCAACCATGTTTATTTCCCCATTCGCTGCACTTCCGAATGACCTCCTCTCACTTTTGCATTGGCCTCTTCCATGTAATATCCTCTTCTTCCATGTCTTCGAGTCTCTTTTCATTCCCATCCAGCCACGTGCTTTCCAAAACAAAACTTCCTCTTCCGCAAACGGTTTCAAACTGCTGAAACTAAATCGTTACTTCAATAAACTCATCCAATGATATGAAAATACAAAACCGTTAGAAAACTACCCTTGGTGTTATGTGTTATGGTCACTCGAGCGACAAGAAGTTCTGCGTCTTCAACTTTGTGACAAAAAGATAGAACAATGCAGTGACAGGAAGCTTCCATAGACACTCAACGACAACAAAGCCAAAACTGAACAAATTGAAACAAAATTCAAACCAAAATTTGTATGGAGAGAGATGCCCCTGCATCAACAAGTAACCTAGATGGCCAATCTATGCAATCAAATTTTAAAGTGTATGAAGATGCATATAAAATTATTGAAGGCTTGCTCAAGTTCCAAATAAACATCCTACCCAACAACAATCAAAATGGGAAAATGATCAAGATTTATAGATATCCAACTCCAATCTATGAATTTTAATGCATTTGTTAGGCCTTTGGCCGATCACAGAGCAAGATGGGTAGTTTGCATTTCTATCTATCATGCAAAGATGACAACCTTTTTACATGAATTGGGTCATGAGTATGTTTTAAGAATAATCGTGCCTTACAATCTATTATTTTTCTAAGTCATCTTAATTTTATAGAAAAGTAGATACCTGTCAATTTATTTAGACATTGATCTATCAAACTTTATAACGCATCTGTAGTATCAAAGGGCATGTCGTACCAACATCATTGGTCACGTAAAAAAAGTTTACCAGGTACACTATAGTTTATAGGAGGGCTACCCGATTCTTGTAGTCTAAAGCAAAAAAAATATAGCACATGCTTGTGATAATTAATTTAGTAGTTGGACACTTTAAAATTTAGAAATATAACATCAATCGACGATATCCCTTAAGAGTCCAAAGTGCAAAAAGGCAACAATCTTTGATGGGATATTACTCGGAGACCATGATGCTTAAAAACTCTCCATTTGAGGATACGTGATTGTGTTGGGACCCTCTACAATAACCTCTCTCATTTTTTGCTATCTTAGAGGCATTTTTCCGTGGTGACAAATTTTTAGTTGAGGAAAAAGTTGTTAGATGCAAGCAATGTAAAGTTACAAAGTGGTGCAACTTTCTTTTTGCAACTCATACAACCAAATGAATTGTTCCAACATGTTCGTATGGGTACATTTATGCTAGGAATGGTATTCTTCTTCACCCAAACACGCCGAATCACTTTGAGATATGTTTAACCAGCTCGATCCCTTAAGAGTCGAAAGTGCAAAAAAACAACACTCTTTGACGGGCTATTACTCAAAAATCGTGACACTTATAGACTCTTCATCTGAGGCTACGAGATTGTGTTGGGATCCTCTACAATAACCTCTCTTTTTTTTTGTTATCTTGGAGGCGTTTTCCTGTGGTGACAAGTTTTCAGTGGAGGAAAAAATTGTTAGATGCAAGTAGTGTAAAGTTGCAAAGTGGCGCAACTTTCATTCTACAACTCATACGACCAAAAGGATTGTTCCAACAAATTCGGATGGTACATTTATGCATTGTTCCAACACATTCGGATGGTACATTTATGCTATGCATGGTCCTCTTTGACACCCAAACATGTCGAATCACTCTGAGCTACATTCAACCGACTCGATCCCTCAAGACTCCAAAGTGAAAAAAGACAACAATCTTTGACGGGCTATTACTCAAAAATCGTGATGCTTACAGACTCTCCATCTAAGGCTATGGGATCATGTTGGGACCCTCTATAATAACCTTTCTTATTTTTTCCTATCTTGGAGGCTTTTTCCCATGGTGACGAGTTTTTAGTTGAGGAAAACTTGTAAGATGCAAGCAGCGTAAAGTTGTAAAGTGGTGCAACTTTCATTCCACATCTCTTATGACCAAATGGATTATTCCAACACATCTATATGGATACGTTTACGCTAGGCATGGTCCTCTTTCACACTCACACATGTTGAATCACTCTGACCTACATTCAACTAGATTGATCCCTTAAGAGTCCAAAGTGCAAAAAGACAACAATCTTTGATGAGATATTACTCAGAAATTGTGATGCTTATAGACTCTTTGTTTGAGGCTACAAGATCATGTTGGGATCCTCTACAATAACCTCTCTCATTTTTTTGTATCTCGAAGGTTTTTTCCCATAGTGATGAGTTTTTAGTTGAGGAAAAAGTTGTCAAATACAACCAATGTAAAGTTGCAAAGTGGTGCAACTTTCATTCTACAACTCATACAACCGAACATAATGTTTCGACATGTTTAGATGGGTACGTTTATGCTAGGAATTATCCTATTTTTCACCCAAACATGTCAAATCACTCTGAGCTACATTGGATCAATGATTTCCCTTAAGAGTCCAAAGTGCTAAAAGGAAACAATCTTTGACAAGTTATTACTGGGAAACCATGTCACCTAGAAAAAATCCATCTGAGTCTACGTGGTCATGTGGGGCCCCTCTATAATAACCTCTCTCGATTTTTGATATCTCTAAGGCGTTCTCTTGTGGTGTCAAGTTTTAAGTTGATGGAAAAAGGGTTAGATGGATGTAGTGTAAAGGTGCAAAGGGGTTTAGGGTTCGTTCTTCTCCTCATGAGTAAGTGAATAAGTGAATCATTTACTCAAATACACTTAAGTCATGAACTACACACGTGAATACAAAGTATACACATAAAAACACGTAGGTCATAAAGTATACATTGGAATACTCATAAGTCACAAAGTATACACATAAGTTGTAAATTATACACTTGAATACATGCAAAGTATACATCATACATGATATTAGATCATTCAAGAATTGCTATCAAATATAGGATTTACAAAATGCCACGTAGGTATACAACAAACGACCCTAATATATCTAGTCATTTCCCAGTAGGGGAAGGAAATAGATCACGCGTTGCCTTCACGGTCGACACACTCTTCCACAATAGTAGCACGTTGACATTCTAGAGTGACAAGCACTTGTACAAACCATCAAGGTATAAGTTAAACTACATACAAGCATAAAAAAAATCAATAATAGGCCATAGAAGAGAAAATATAATGTCAAATTTACTAATATGTTGCATAGCTCTGCTAAAGGATCAAAGCTAGCTATTGTTGTAGCAACTCCATGATCCATCGTGCCACGAAAATCACAATTTACTTCAAATGAAAAATCTATATGATCATAATAGAAAAGATGCTTAGACTAACAAATCTATATATTTAAATAATTTATGCATGAAATATTATGGTTAAGCCTAAAACATATTGTTGTAACACTAGGAAACCACTATAAACTATATTGTTCTTACCAAGTGTTGTAGTTGCTAATACCATGGTATAAATTTATATAAAATATTGTCAAATTTTGCTTATTCATCATTTTTAATTTGCCAAAATGGGTTCTATCTAGTTTTCTATTTTTTTTTGAATTTCTACTTTGCAAAACTTTCATTTGTGAAAAATTACATTACAATTTTTTTTTGAATGTTTGAAGCTATACTATATACTAATTATGTGAAATATGCACCAAATTCTAAAAATTTGGAGTTCAATATTTACATTTACTATGAATTTTTTTAAAAAAAATCTACTCAGATTTTAAAAAATTTAATATTCATCCCTGATTATCAATGTTCATTAAAAGTTGTATAAATATAACAATAAAAGATATTATATCTAGGAAAGAAAAACAAGACTGTAAAGAATTATACAAATGATAATAAAATTTGAGCCACAACTTAGAGCTTTGCTACTAAATATAAATATATAAAATTTTTATCAAAAACATACATTTGAAAGCCTCAAATTGTCACTCCAAACCAGAATCACCTAAAGTTTCTACCAAGAACAAAAAAAATAGCATTAGAAAACTAAGAAACCATAACCCTACTACTCAAAGCACATATTTAACAATATACTCAAAATCATATCCTAGAAAGTTGTAAACTTATGCTCCAAACCAAGCATACAACTAGTAGACCAAAACCTTATCTTCAGACCTTTAAATCTATAAGGAAAATCAGATGCAGAAATAATTCTCCTAATGTCAATACCTCAAAGAAGAATGTAGATATACTTTTAATTTTTCAATTACAATTCAACTAAGATGCACTATGAAGTAGATAACAGAAATAGAGTATTTGACAATCACACAGGAACACCAGATATACGTGGGAAAACCCTTATGGGAGAAAAACCCACCACACCAAGAGAAATCACTTTGTATTACAATAATGGAGATTACATACAAATGTCAGACTTATCTTTTTGGTGTCTGTTTATAGCAACATTCGCCATGAACAATCTTGTACATGAACCTTCAAGTTACAATCATTACAAAATAGAATTCATCTACTGATTCAATCACTCAACAAATCCGTCGATCCAACCAATGAACCAGCTGATCACAATCTGCAATCATTGAGTATAACCATGTCCGTCGAGCTTCCTCACAAAACTATCACAACAAATAATCTTCCAACTGTTCAGATTCAGCTTCTCCTATTGGTCCACAAGACTCCACATAGGATGGTCAAATGGTCAACAGAATTTGCACAGTGTTGACATCTCGGTGAGATACTAACAGTGTCTTGCCGATGCCACATAACCTTCATATCGATGTCCCCAAGAGATATCGTTCTCGCCAAGATGTTACAACGAGCTTACAACTTGTATCGGCTTCAGTTTTCCTTTCGGCAAGACTATCGCTCTCGCCAAGACATCCCAATGACCCTTCTTTTGTTACACTGAGTTCAGGAGACTATCGCTCAGCTTTCGCCATGTCGCCAAGACATATCGCTTTCGCTGAGAGATCATAACGAAGCTCCACAAGTCACATAGACATGAGTGTTCTCATCGGCCAGACAATTGGCTTTCGCCGAGACATCATACCGAGTCACCATGGGTTATACCGAAGTTGTATGTTATACTGAGCTCCAAAGAATAGTCGGCAAGACATACCGCTTGCCAAGACCTTCCACCGAGTCTCCTTATGTTCCATCGAAGCAACATTAGGTTACACCAAAAGCATACAACTATTGGCAAGACCTATCACCTTCACCAAGATGTTATGTCAAACTCCAAGAACTACCCCGAAGGCTCCAACATAAAACACTATCAGCGAGACATGTATCAATTGCTAAGACTTCTCGCTGAGCCACTGTGTTACACCGATGACTTCAATGCGTTATCCCGTCAGTGAGACTTTCCTATCGATGAGAGCTCATAGCAAACCACTAAGACTCTCCCTGATATAAGACATCTGATTGAATGGCACATTAAAGGCAGATCATCATCACCGATTGAAGATTACGAAGCGCTCTATGTCGGTGATAGACTCCAGCTGATGAAAAAGACTTCTACAAGGTCACAACTCTTTATTACAAAACATGATGCTACCAATACGCTGGTTAAGCGAGACATAGAAGTTGTCACAGACTTAGCTCCAATGAAGGTTCGGCTTGTGATGATTGAGGCATACTTTTCAAAATCTCCCCATGGCGAGAGATCACCACGGGCACCTCTAGAGCACAACATAACTACTTGAAAATCATGGGCACTAAGGCCCATCGGCGCTTGCCAGACATGCATGCTCACTAAGCCGTCGATGAATTTAATTCTCGATGTAAAGCCTTTTCCAAATTGACCTTTCCATCCTCCACCATATCTCATACAAAGTGGTACTATACATCAATATGTTTTCACGGCATGAAAAGTAGGGTTCTTTTTACGGACAAGAATTGCACCACTCATTTGTCACCGAGGAAAATGGTTATTTCCCCTACATCAAAGGCAATGTTATTGTTAGAACCTGGCTTGGTTTCAACCAAAAAGCTGCTTCTTCACAAGCATGAGTAGCTGCCATGTATTCAGCCTTGGTAGTGGAAAAAGCGACTACAACTTGCCACTTACTCATCCAACTCATTGCACCACCATTTAACATGAAAATGTATCCACTAGTGGACCTCCTGTTGTCAATGTCCCTGTCCAATCGAGGAATCTACATGGATCCATGAATGCTTGGGCAATGTATGGCCTTATAGACCATTGCATGCATGAGGCCCTTAGTAGCACTAGCATAGGGTACACTAGTCATGTCCTCCATCTTAGTAGGAGATTTTGGACGTCTTCAACCCGGATAGTTTGGATTCGCGCGAGGGCTGGAACCACTAAATTTGTTGCAATCATTCATACAAAATCTCTGAGCCCGGATCGATATACTTACTACGGTAGCCATGATTTTCTATTCTTCACGTCCTTGGTTATCTCCATCAGAATACCTTGCTGCACCAAGATCCTTCATTTTCGAACTTGGAACAAGCGAGACTTAAGATCAAAAATCATTGGCTTTACTATTGCCCTGTAAGACAACATATCATCAACATAGATAGCAATAATAAAAACTCGGTCGCACTGACTTTATAATATACACAGTGATCAGATTTTGGTCTCACAAATCCCAAAGACAATACAAAAGTATCAAATTTCTGGTACCACATTCTAGGTGACTGCTTTAACCCATACAAAGACTTTTTTAATTTGCATACCAGTTTTTCTTTACCTTTCTCAACAAAGTGCTCAGGCTGGGACACATAGATTTCTTCTTCAAGATCACCATGAAGAAATGTTGTCTTCATCCATCGTTAGGCCGCCTCTAAGTCATGCGTTGTTGCAGAGTAATGAAATTTGATAGATGTCGGCTTTGCTACAAGAAAATATTTCCCCCATAATCAATTCCCTCTACTTGGGAATACCCCTTTGCAACTAGTCTCACATTTTACTTTTCTACACTGCCATCCAGACCAATCTTTTTCTTAAATACCCATTTGCAGCCCACAGGTTTTTTGCCTTTAGGCAAGGGCACTAGACTCCAAGTTTCATTCTTATCTAATGATGCCATCTCTTAGTTCATGGCTTCCAACCAAGAGTCACGAATCGGACATTTTAAATGCCTCTTTCACGTCCTAGGCTCATGGTGCGAGGTGAAGCAGCAGAACTTCTCGATGAGAACTTGTACCATAAGACAGGTTGACATACTCTCCTTGTTGAGGTTGAGGGTTCTTCGAGAACTTTGTGAGAACTACTTGAGCTCTCCTCAATTTCCGGTATATTTTGAATTTTCAATTCCTCTTTCTCTAGTGTAGGAGGAATTAATGCTACATCATATTGTTTCTAACTTTTTCTCATTTGTGAGATCCAAGTGAAAGGTTTTAGCTCACAAAGATTACACTTAGCGTATACAACCTTCTGTATTAAAATTCCAAAGCTTGTATCCTTTTATGGCAGCTATAGTCAACCACAAATATATTTGATAGCCTTGTTCTCAATTTAGATCTTTTCACATCAGACTTACATGAGCATATGCCTCTGACCAAAAACACTAATATGTCTTAAGAGGGCTTCTTACCAAACCATGCTTCCATAGGTGTCTTCTCAACAAAGTGAGGGAATTAGAGTGATTAATTAAGTAACATCGTGGAGCATAGCCTCGATGACCTAGAACTACTCCTCAAGCCGGCCTTTGCTAAATACTTCGTGCTCTCTCCATCACTGTCCTATTGAACCTTTTTGCAACTCCATTCTGCTGTGGAGTATAAGGTGTAGTCTTGTGTCTTTTAATTCCATGGTCTTTACAGTATCTTTCAAATTCATCAAAACAGAATTCACTGCCATTATCAATCCTTAAGCATTTTATTTTTCTACCAGTCTGATTTTCAACAAGATTTTTATATTCTTTAAACTGACTAAATACTTCTAATTTAATTTTCAAAAAATATACAAATGCTCTTCTTGAATAATCATCAATGAATGACACGTAGTATCTTGACTTAGAAAAAGAAGGAACATCCACTAGACCAAACAAATACAAATGAATATAATCTAGCAAACCAGAAGATTTATGAGGACTGGAATAAAAAAAAACACGGTGTTGCTTTCCATATATACAGTGTTCACATAGTTCAAATTTAAGATTACAATCTTCAAGCCCCTCAACCAGGTTTTTATTCTTCAAGGTTTTTAAACCTTTTTCTCCTATGTGGACTAACCTATGATGCCAGAACATAGTCTTCTCTGCTGGAAGTTTTACTTCCATAGAGTTTACATAATTAGGGATATTTCCCTCTTTACCTCCATGAGTAGCTTTCAGTGACTTTTCAGAGACACTGTTACATTGAACAACACGTGCATCTAGCTTGTACAAGGTACCAATTCGAGCACCTCTAGCCAACACCATTGAACCTCTAGTCATCTTGTAGCCATTTCCAGAGAACATGACTTGTACTCCAATATCATTCAGCTTACTGATAGATAGTAAATTTTGAGTCAAACCTAGTATGTTCATAACATCATTAATTCCCTTTACTCTACCATTAGGGAATTGGATTCTGACTCTTCCATGGCCAACAATCTCCAAAGTTGAATCACTCACCAAGTACACCTTTCCACCATCGTATTCTTCATACTTTGTGAACCACTCTCTATGAGATGTCGTGGAAAGATGCTCCAAAATCAATCAGCGAGACATCATCTGATGCCTATGTATCCAAGGCTGCAATGAAGGCGTCACCATCACTATGAGAAGACTCATTGTCGAAAGAGTACTTCTTCTTCTTCTTTTTCTCCTCTTTGCAATCCTTTCGGACATGACTAGGTTGCCCATAGTTCTAGCACTTCACCTTGGAATTCTTGCTAGGAGACTTTGATCGTCCCTTTGATTTTGATTTTGATCTTTCTTGTCCTTCTTCTTTCCTTTCTCTTTTGGTCTTCCTCTGACAGCAACAGCTTCCTTCGCCATCTCAGAAGATTTCCTTCTCATCTCTTCTGACAGCAAAGATGCAAAAACATCTTCCATCTTGAAATTCGATGTTGTACTCCCAATAGCCATCACCAAATGATCCCATGAGTCTGGCAAAGAACACAACAATAACATACAATGATCCTCTTCATTCTTCACACCAATAGATGTCAATTGAGCAATCAACATATTAAATGCGTTCAAATGATCAGCCACATTCCCTCCTTCCTACATTCTCAATGAGTACAACTTCTTCCTCAGGAATAATTTATTCACCAAGGACTTCCCTTGATAAATAGACCCCAGTCTCTTCCACAAAGAAGATGTTGTCTTCTCCTCATGCACATTTAGAAGAACCGAGTCTGCTAAATAGAACCTTATCAACCCCTTAGACTTCCTATCTGCAAGGTCCCAGTCTTCTTGCTTCATGCCTATAGGTTTAGTTCCAGGCACTGCAAGCCACAGATCACGATCAACTAGAAGATCCTCCATCTTGAGTTTCCACAACTCAAAGTTACTGCCGTTGAACTTCTCTATTTCAAACTTTCCATACGTGCTAGCCATCTCAGCCTGTAATTAGAAATAACAAACTTTACAAGACTCCCACTGAACAGAATTGACATAAAAAACCCAACGTACCCACAAGGATAACACAACTGGTCAGGCTCTGATACCACTTGTAAGGAAAATCAGATGTGGAAACAATTCTCCTAACGTCAATACCTCAGAGAAGAATGTAGATATACTTTTAATTTTTTAATTACAGTTCAACTAAGATGCACTATGAAGTAGATAATAGAAACAGAGTATTTAACAATCACACAGGAACACCAGATATACGTGGGAAAACCCTTATGGGAGTAAAACCCACCACACCAAGAGAAATCACTTTGTATTAAACAATAATGGAGATTACATACAAATGTCAGACTTATCTTTCTAGTGTTTGTGTACAACAAAATTCACCATGAACAATCTTGTACAGGAACCTTCAAGTTACAGCCATTATAGAATATAATTCATCTACTGATTCAATCACTCAACAAATTCATCGATCCAACCAATGAACCAACCGATCACAATCTGCAATCATCGAGTATAACCATGTCCATCGAGCTTCCTCACAAAACCATCACAATGAACAATCTTCCAACTGTTCAGATTCGGCTTCTCCTATTGGTCCACGAGACTCCACATACGACGGTCAAATAGTCAACAGAATTTGCACTGTGTTGGCATCTCGGTGAGACACTAATAGTGTCTCGTCGATGCCACATAACCTTCATATCGATGTCACCAAGAGATATCGTTCTCACCAAGATGTTACAATGAGCTTACAACTTGTATCGGCTTCAGTTTTCCTTTCAGCAAGACTATCGCTCTCGCTAAGACATCCCAACGAGCCTTCTTTTGTTACACTGAGTTCAAGAGACTATCACTCAACTTTCGCCATGTTATGAAGACATATCGCTTTCGCTAAGACATCATACTGAAGCTCCACAAGTCACATAGACGTGAGTGTTCTCATCGGCCAGACAATCAGCTTTCGCTGAGACATCATACCGAGTCACCACGGGTTATACTGAAGTTGTATGTTATACCGAGCTCCAAAGAATAGTTGGCAAGACATACCACTCGCCAAGACCTTCCACCGAGTCTCCTTACGTTACATCGAAGCAACATTAGGTTACACCAAAAGCATACAACTATCAGAAAGACCTATCGCCTTCGCCAAGATGTTATGCCGAACTCCAAGACTTACCTCGAAGGCTGCAACATAAAACACTGTTGGCGAGACATGTATCAATTGCTAAGACTTCTCACCGAGCCTCCGTGTTACACTAATGACTTCAATGTGTTATCCCGTCGGTGAGACTTTCCTATCGATGAGAGCTCATAGCGAACCACTAAGACTCTCCCCGATATAAGATATCCGATTGAATGGCCTATTGGCCAAAGATCTTTATACGGTGAAAGTTTACAACGACTGCTCTATGTCACAGTGATAGACTCCAAAGAGAAAGTGGTCGGCAAGACTTCTGCAAGGTCACAGCGACCTGTACAAAACATGATGCTACCAATCTGCTAGTCGGCCATACATAGAAGTTGTCACACCGACTTGGCTCCAATGGAGGTTTCAGCCTGTGATGATAAAGGCATACTTTTCCAACAAAATCCACTACATAAACCATAAAACCCAATCTTATGCACCAAACTAGCTTTAAAATAATCTATATATACCATTTAAATATCTAGTAATTTCATTAAAGTTGTATTGTGGAAAGCCCCAATGTATCACTCCAAACCAAGTACACCTTCCTCTACTCTAAACCAAGCACAACAATGGAAAAGAAGAAATCAAAGATAAAAATTTAAAGGGTTATCCTGTAAGGTTTTATATATTTTAAAAATTGGTAATAAATACTCTTCCATGTCTTCTCCATGCTTGTATATTTTTCATTCATGTTTACTAGTGCATGAGAACTAAAATATTTGACAACATTTCTCTATCCTTCAATGCTTTGATGGATGTCCATATCTTATTTGAAAACTTGTGTTATTTTGGCACAACTAATGAATACACAAAATGTTTGAAGGAGAATATTATAAGATTCTAGACAGTTTCTTTTTAAAAAAAATGGTAATCAATACCCTTCCATGCCTTCTATATGCATCTACATTTTGCATGCATCTTGACCAACATAGTAGCAACCAAATGTTAATGGAACTTCTCTATTTTTTAATGGATGTTCATACCTTGTTTGATAGCTCCCATTTTTTCATATGCTGGAAGAAAATGTGAATTGACTACTCAATAATAGTAACTGTTTGAGATGGACAAGTGATATATACTAGCATACCTATGGCATTTGATTGGACCCCATTTTTTCTCTCTTTTTTTGTGTAGGAAAATAATCTTCACGTCTAGCCTAATATTCAACAAGTCAATGAGAAAAATAGAATACAACTATTTTTGAAAAAAAATATTAAAACAACATTAGTAAGATAGATTTTTTTTCTCCTTGCACCAAAAAGAATAGGATGACACATTAATAGATGCGAATATTTTAGTATCCTTGTCTATGATAAAGACTAATGAAGAAAACAAAGTGACTATAAAACAACATGCCAAAGTTCATACAAAATTTGATGTTATGTACTACACTATAGTTTAGGACCAGTAAACTAAACTCATACTAGTAACTAAGTACACACTAACTAAACTCTCACTAGTACAAAATAGAGGTGAAGACTTTAGTATCCCTCCCTATGACAAGGTGTGATGAAAAATGAAAAAGACAAATAATGAAGTGACTATAAAAAAATAAAGGAGAAGAAAACGAAATAAATAAAACAATGTACAAATTTTGTATCATGCCTTGCACTATAGTTTAGGATAAGAATATATATTAATTAAACTCTCACTAGCATAAAATATGTGAAGACTTTAGTATCCCTAAATGTGAGAGGAAACTAATAAAAAAGACAAAAAGACAAAAAAAAAAGTGATAAAAAATATGTGAAGACTATAAAAGAACATGTCAAAGTTCATATATACTTTAATACCATATATTGCACTATAATTAAGAATGAGTATACTAAACTCTTACTAATACCCAAATATACACTAATTAAACTCTAAATATCCAAATATATGCTATACTATTACTACTACCCAAATATATACTAACTAAATTTTAAATGATATCCAAATATACACTAACTAAACTCTCATTCATATAATATAAAAGTGAATAACAAAACTAATAAAAAAAAAATTAAAAACAAAATGGAAATAACTATAAAACAATATAGCAAACTAAACTCTCACCGATACCCAAATATATACCAGTTAAACTCTTGGTAATGTGAATTGCTCATGGACAAATTAAATTTCCAAAAATGTGAATGGTTATTCTAAATGTACTCACATTTTTGCACTTAATGAGGGAAGGAATTTTTTATTTATTTGATAACTTCAAGCAAAAGGCATCTAGGTAGCTATGAATTGGTGAGAACTTCTTTCCTCGAACCCAGAAAACAAAAAAACAAAATGCTTACAAAACAATGTGCAACTTCATACAAGATTTCATACCATCCATTAAAAAAAACAGATAAAACAAACATCTGTCCTTGAAACTGCAACTAGATTATTGCCGATATGCAAGGGGGCTCAAAGCTCAAGAGCATCACGTGTTCAAGTCAGATCTGAACTTACTGACCTTGCTATCTGCTAATATTATCAAATTATAGATATAAAGTCAGTAACTTTGAATTAGCAGTCAAAGATAGGCTTCGGATTCTTCACGGGGTACCACAACTTGATTTATTTTATTAGCTAGATGTTACAGTTCAATCCTATATCTTTCTTTAAATGTTCTTATGAATACTTTACCAATGTAAAATGTCGTGAAGTGAAGATACTGATCTTGGTTTCAGATTTAGTTTGATTTGAAGAAGAAAGAACATGAAGCCGATCTTGCTTGTTATCTTGCTTTTCACTCTGCCATTGATCTCAGCACGAAAACATGTGTTATCTGCTAGAATAATGCAACTCTCCACTGATGATTATCATCATTACAACAACAAGAAGGTGGGGAAATATCATGCAGTGAATTTCAATAGAAGGATGTTGAAGGAAGTACCTTACGCTTTTATGGAAGATGATGATAATGATGATGATATTGGTGGTGCAATGGCTATTGGTGATCACTCTTATGCGAAGAAAAAAGTGAGTGCAAAACCCATGCACATGTTCAGACATGGGTTCAGCTTTCGAAGTGTACCTAGTCGTCCTAACCCTATACAGAATAGGTAAGTTGTTTTTCCTAAGAAATTTGAGGATTCTACAGCGCATCTCTGTTTGAAATAGTTCTTCTTGATAATCCAGCAGCTAGTCTTACGACCAACTTGTTAGGGTCATGCTTTTTGACCCATTTTCAGGGTCTTGTCGAAGATTCTGCAATTTTAAGATAATGGCTATGTCGGGTTTATACCCAAATGAAAAGCTCTAGGTTTGTAGGATAGTTTTTGGGTTCTTTGATTGTTGGAAGATCTTTGCTGCAATCAAGACAAGATCATGTTATGCTATTGTCACACAGAGTGTGATTTTTCCAGTTATCTTATCCATTCAAGGTTTTATTGCATTGATTCTAAGATTTCATATTTCTATCCATCGCAGAGTTGTAAGATACTAAGAAGTTATACCTGTTTGTAGGGTAGCTTTTGGGTTCTTTGACTGTTGGAATATCTTTGCTGCAATCAACCCAAGATGATGCTATGATAGTGCTGGGAGAGTCATTGTTCTACTTAATTCATTCAGTTGTTTTATTGCTTTTGATTCTAAGACTTCCTACTGCTATCCATTAAAAGTCTTATATAGTAACTGACTAACCAAGAGGGTATAATGAGTCTCGTCGTAGTTCACAAGTTTCTACAAGCCACGCATATAAAGAAAATGGGATTTGGACCATTATCTGATTTACACATCAATGGTAAAATCTTTTGAGATAAGTATTGCAGATAATGTTGATGACTGATGGCCCAAGAAGACAGTCAAAAAGCCTATAGTACCACCTGTTTCTCAATATATCAGATCACTGGGGTTATAAGGGTCTGAACCAGAATATGGGGTGTAGGTTGTCAAACCCTTCAGCCCAGAAGGATGAGTAAATTACATGCTTTGTTTCTAGAAGCCAACTTATTTTTCCATTCTTGGGTGCTTAGCTCCTTCTATTCCAGCCTTCTTTTGGTAGTATAATATTTAAATACCATACACTAATAAAGGCTTTTTAACAGTCCTCCCATTTTTTGAGTTTTATGATCACCTCTTCGTATCACCGAGACACCCTTTCACATTACCAGCCCCACTAACCACCCTTCTTATTCCTAGATTCTCCTCCATATTACTACCCCCTATTTTTGCTTGTATACTAGTATGAAAACACCCATTTATGCACTTACTCCTTGTTTGCCATGTGCCTAGTTTTCAGTTCATAAGGTTAATCAACTTCTTTGACATCTATACAATTCCATGCTTAAGGTCATACTATGATTTGTTTTACCGATTTCTTCGGTTGGTATTGTATCAGTTTTAGGGTTTCATTCTAACATATATCGCCACAGTAATCAAAGCTCTCATGGGGCTTTCAAAGGTTATCATGTTATAAGTAGGATGTAGACTAGAGTTAAGATTTGGCCCAGGTTTTGCTTTCTCTACAGTTTTTGCGTATCATCCAAAGTGAAATTACTTTTTTGTACCAATATGCACTACATCGCAGCCTTTCCTCTTTCGGTGAAGGCAATAAAGTTTGCTGTATGCCCCAGCGTTTCTGTTTTATCTTTTAAGTTGAAATTGAAAATGGTCCAAACCTGTCCATTTCAAGATAACAGTGGGAATATGTGCAAAACTAGCATGTATTCCATAAAAAAAATTACTTATGTGAACACAAGTATCAAGCTCGAACGAAGGCTTTTAAACTTGCATGGTGGCGATCTCTCTGATCTTATATAAGATAATATGACTTTAAACTTGTTCTAGGGCCAATTAATCGGTAGGAGCTATGAAAGTGTGTTTTATTTGTTTAGAAAACTGTTCATCTGATAGTTTTGTTTTTAAAATATCATTATAATTTTATTTCTAAATTCTTAATCAAAATGTCACATATTATAAAAGTGTTTAATTGTTTAGAAGTCTAGTTGACAAAGTTTCTGGATTTGAACGTGTAAGATTATTTTGTGTCAACATTTAGGATCACATTCCGATCCATCATCAAAATGTCGCACATTATAAAAGTGTTTAATTGTTTAGAAGTCTAGTTGACAAAGTTTCTGAATTTGATTGAGTAAGTTTATTTTATATCGACATTGCGGATCACATTCTGATCCATCGTCAAAGTGAAGTAGAGAACAAGGAGAATGAACAGTCTGTTAATAAGATCTATAAAATTTGAAGTTTTGTTTGAGCCACCCCCCACAGATATATATGGACAGTAGATTTTTAACAATTGTGTTTCATCTTCTACTTCATAAATTAAATGGTTGTGTTACATCAGGTACCGACCTGGCTCCGGTTGCTGATGAAGTTCATGAGAAGTGCTACGAGATAGGGTGGAAGCTTTCAGAACATACGAATTAACTTAGACTTGCTGAAGTATTGAGGATAAGACTTGAATCTCGAGTACTACACGAGCAAAAATGTTGTATTAAATGCTAGTAACACCACCATATTTGTGCACATATTGAATGTTCCTTGTCAAATCTTCTCTGTTGAACTTGACCATAGACTTCGTTAACTATCTGTTGTAAACTTATAATACTAAAAAATGTTTTTCATCTACTAATACGAACTACTGCACCTAAAGTGCTTGATGCCCTTTAAAAAGTTGTATATTGTTATGATTACTCCAGTGAGTAGAACTACTATGTAGTAGTAAAGTAGAGCTTTTGAATTGAAATACATATCGATATTATATATTGAAATTTTTGACAGAGACATAAATGGCCTCTTTTATTCAAAACTTTTTATATTGCCATGTTAAGAAAAGATAATATGAGAATGTCGTTTAGAATTTTAAAAAGCTTCCTATTTATATTGATAATAGTTGAATATAATGTAGTATCATATGATTTTATTTTTTTCCTTCAATAGTACATTGCATTGTGAAACAGCTGACAAGCTTGCTATCGATTCATACTTGTTTTATTAAACATTGAAGAAATTATATTTGAATTTTCAATGTTAATTGTTCATATCCACATGTCATAGAATTAGTAGGATTGTAGATGGGGTGGTCTTATTTGGTTTTAGTCAATGATGTGAGTAATTTATAATGTTTAATCAATTTTAAATATTATAAATTTTAGGTTATACAATTTTAATAGTTGCATGGTTAAAAGTATATATCTTATATTTTTATTTACTGTTTTGGATTTATTTTAATTGGGTTGTGTATAATGATTAGTGAATAGGTTACATGTTTCAACATAAACATTAGCAAATAACTTAAATTTCACTTTCTCTTTAGATACATTTCTAAGGATTGATTCTATTTTTCATTTTATTTGTTAATTGTTTCAACTTGGATATGCAATTATGGAACTAAACTAGTTTAATTTCACTATTTACTAGATTCTTGAGATGAAGGTATTGATAGTGTGTTTGAAAGTATTATTATGCTACTATAATTACTCTAGATCTCTAGTTGATGATACTCCTGTAAAGGCTTTCTCTACTAGTGTATTGTAGTTGTTTAAATTATTGAATAATATATTTTACTTCTTTAGAGTGTGCTTTTTCTCCCAAATAGGCTTTCCCCATGAATATTACATTTTTATAAAAAAATGGTTTGTGTTTTATATATGTTTCTCCTTTATTTAATTGTCAACATCTAAAATTTTCACAATAGTCTCCCGTAAGATTAGTTTAGGAAGTGATCGTACATTTCTTTCATCCATTCATGTGATCACATATTAAGTAATGTTAAAGAGCTTCTAAAATGATGAGATAAAGTGACATGATATATCCACATGGTGTGATCCTATAAATACATGTATATTGGTAGATCATAGAGTATTCAATTTAGTATCCAAAGGTGTTAATCTTAGGAATAATCAATATATATCAAGATTTAAATGATTATATAATGTATTCAATTTATAATAATAAAAGGTACATGACATATTTTAATTGGTTCCTAGGAAGTTAGTAGTTTGTTTCATAAGGAAATTTAAATTATGGAAGTGGTGTTTTATGTTACAATCTAGTTGATATTTGTAGATTGATAAATTTAAGCATGATACACATCTTAGGAATCCACATATCTATGGGAGAAATTGATTTTGAATGTGAAATAATCTTGATATTTAGTTATTATTAAAGTTTAATATGTTTAATGGTATGATTAAAGGAACATATGAAGGACATGCAAGGTACTGTTGTCATTTCATGCCACCCTTAGATGACCCATCACTGATATTCGATCTAAGTGATCTTCCATGGGCCATCTTGCATAATTTTTCCTTGGGTGTTCCTAAAATTGGCTAAGTGTCATGTTTTTTGGGCTCTCAGGGTGTTTCTTACTTGCTTACTTGCTTACCCTGCTTGCATTTCTTCATCGCTCCCTTCCTTCCCCCTTTTCTTCTAAGTGTTTCAAGTTTTTCCTTTTGGACTTACCCTTTACTTCTTCCTCGATCTCTTCCTCCTTCCATTTCTCGCTCTTCTCCTTTTAGTCTTTTCCTTTCATCCTTCCCTCTTCCCTCTTTCCTTTCCTCTTCCATCCTTTGGCCTTCGGCCCACGGCCTTCAACATTCGCTCTTACATCTTACCTCTTACCTTCTTTAGGTAAGAGGTAAGTGTTATCACCTAGAAATGCACCCCATGCAAAGTTGTAAACTGAGCTTTCTAGTGAAACATTGGATCATTCCAAGGCTGTGGGTCACCTGAGATTGGAGTGAACCTCCAGAGGAAGCCGGCTTCCTTTGTGTTATCACCTAAACTACTAATTCTTTGATGGTAAAGGGAGAAGGAAAATTCATAAAAATGGAACTAAACTTATGGTGATACACTGTATTAATAAGAAATCATGAAACAGAAACAAGAAGAACATACACTTGAAAGCCTAATTGCTATTCTCAGAGCAACTTCTTTCAGATTTAGTGCTTTAGTCCTAACAGGTTTAGTCTACATACATACCTTGGGAAGGAAAGATTAATTTCACAACCTTAAGACATAAGTGCAGAATTATAAAACACAGTTAAAGACTTGCATGTTCAAAAGAAAGATACAAAAATGAGAATCAATACAATCATGAACCCAAACTTCCAAGGTAAACTCTATGTTGTATTCAGGATTCCAATTGAGTTACAGAAAAACATACATCAATTGAGGAAGGATTGATTAAAAAATCACTAACTCTTCAAAGTGAGTAATCAGAACTATTTACAAAAAGGAAAAAAATGCCTTATATACAGACCGTGTTGGCCCCTTAGGACTTACAAAAAAAAATAATATCCCCCGGGGCCCAGAAAATGGCCCCTTAGATTTTTATTGAATTTCAAGCTGCACCCTGCATGTCCATGTTGGTGTCAAAAAATTGCCTTTAATGGACTCCCTCCTTGAACATCTTGCAACCACCGCCTTCACTTCTGCCACTCGTGTTGACCTTTGAATCTCTCTGCAGTCGAGCTACTTTGAACGCTCCTGAGCTTTGAACAGATAACCTGCTGCCTGTCATTCTATTGATCTTCTTCATCTGGTTGAGTCACCACGACTTGCTTTTGGCTTTCTTTGATTGGTTGAGTGATCTACACGTAGACTCCCGAGCGGTCAAAACTTCTCCTGAAAAGAATCGCATCTCGGTGAGACATTGGAAGTGTCTCACCGATGTGATTAGGTGTCTCTGCAGCTATCGACATATCATAGAACAGTCAGTGAGAGCTCATGGCGAGCTTATTTCATTTACCTCGAGCTTACTCTTCTCCCACGGGCTTGAGCTCCTTCAATTTTTGGTGAGACCTTACTGGGTCGGCAAGACCTCATGGTGATGGCTTTATCTTATGGCGAGCTCCTTTGCAGTCGGCAAGACATCCATGTGTCGGTGAGACATTTTATCGAAGGAAAAATGTTACCCCGAACGCTCCTCATCTTCACCGAGCTCCTCATTCCTTTCGTTGAAACTTTATCAAGTCGGTAGGACCTCATGGCGATGCCCCATAGTCATACCGATATTTGCTTTTGTCACTAAGACACCCACACTTCGCCGAGACCTCTTGTAGAATTTCTTTTCCTTTGGCGAACTCTTCATTCTGCAAGACATCCGTTGAGACCCTTCGTTATCGGCAAGATATCGGCCTGTCAGCCAGACTTTCCTCTGGGTTCCCTAACTCTTGGTGATGAGCCACTTTCTTTTGGTTGGGGAGACAACCCTACTTCGGCAAGACCCCTTGTTGAAGTCTTCTTCTCAGCGAGGCCTTTTATTGTCGGCGAGACTCCTACCGAACTCTCCACATCGAGACCACCCCTTCTTCTTTCGGCAAGACCATCTCCACTCACTGAGACCACATGTCGATCCCTTCGCCCTTTGCCAAGCTCTGATGTCGGCGAGAGATGACTAGTTGGGGAGACCCTATCTTTAGTGACGCTGCTTTCCTGTCAGGGAGACATAACCTTTTCGCTATGACCCTTCACCGAAGCCTTAAACTCCTGCCGATATGTTCCATTCAACCTCCGATCGGTGAGACAAAGCAATTTCGTTGTGACTACATACCGACAGTATAACTTATGCCGATATAATCCTTTTCTATCGCCGAAACAAAAGAGAATGTCACGTCGATAGATGCCTAGAGATAGATCCTGATCGTTGTGACATCAAATAAGTCTTTCCGATAGGAAACACATACATTTCAAAAATGGATCAAGGGGACCTTGCCATTCTCACGCCAATATGTTCCATGGTTTGAAACATTTAGGCCTAATGGAACCCCTGTCACATGATATTCTGCCTGATTGAGCCTGAGGGTGAAAATTAGGTAACATTTTTGGCGACCTATGCTGGATGTTTTCCTGCTAAACATAAAGACCAATAGTCTAGGCTTATCCATTGGGCATGGAGTCATTCGAAGGATCAGAAAATAAAAAATAAAAAATATCAGTTTTGCACATGGCCGCAACTTGCTTGAGATCCACAGGACATAACAGGTTGCCAGAAGTAAAACAAAATAGGGGAAAATGAAAGAGAAAATACCATGCCATCTCATCACCCAGGAAATAGAAAATAATTAGCTTGAAGCGTAGAAGCACTTATTGAAAATATAAACCTAAACTAATATATACAAAAGAGGAAACCCATCAAATTTGAAAACAGGGTTTAAGGTGTATCCCATTGACTGGGATAGGAAGTACTTCCCCATCTGTTGTAGCTAGTTGATAAGCATTGTGCTCCTTACAATCTCTGATAAGGAATGGACCTGTCCACATGTTATCGAACTTGGTGTGATGGCCTGGCTTACTTTTCAAAACATCCCATTTCAGCACGAGATCTCCTACCTTGAAAATCTTTTCTGTAGCCTTCTTGTCAAATGTTCTTTTTGTTTGGAGCTGATGATACTCCAAGGCTTTCATTGCTCTCTCTCTTAATTCTTCGAGCTCCATGAGCTCTGCATACCTCACAGACATGAGGTCCTGTTCCTCAAACATTTCCAACTGGTGAATAATGTCTAGAGCTAGAAGTTCCACAGATAGGGGTAATCTTGCCTCTTTTCCATAGACCAACATATATGGCGAATTACCAATAGACCTCTTAGGGGTCACTCTATTTTTCCCAAAGTGCATTCTTTAAACTGCTATGCCAGGTCCTTTGATTATCCTTTATGGTTCTTTTAATAATCCTGATGAGGTTCTTATTTGTGCTTTCAACTAAACCATTACCTTGAGGGTAATAATTTGAAGATGTGCTCAAATGGATGCCATGCTTAGCCGCCCAGTTAGTTAATATTAATCCTACAAATGCAAGAGCGTTATCCGAAATGATAGAGTTAGGCATTCCAAACCTAGTGACTATATCTTCATAGAAGCTCAAAATTGAAGACTCTTTTGCTTCTTTTAAAGCTACCGCTTTTGTCCATCTTGTAAAATAGTCAGTGGCTGTAAGTACCCATTTGTGACCAGCACTAGAAGGTGGATTTATTGGCCCAATGAAATCAATGCCCCATCTCATGAAGGGCTTCTCCACTTGAATTGGATGTAGAGGCATAGCAGGTAGTTTTTCCTTTCCTGAAAAATAAAGCACATTTGACACACTTTCTTGACCAAGAATATGCATCTTCGAACAAGCCGGGCCAATAGTAACCAGCTCTCATGATTTTTCAGGTAGTAGTTCTTGGGGCAAAGTGACCTCCTGCAGCTCCATCATGAAATTCATGAAGCACCTTTTCAACCTGATCACTGTGAATTCATCTTAGTAGGACACCATTCAGATCTCTTTTAAAAATAATATTATTTATCAACACATATTGTATGGATTGTAGTCTGAAGCATCTTCTTCTAGCTCTGTTCAAACCATATGGACACTCACCAGTCTATAAGAAATGGGTCATAACTTGAACCCAATTAGTTGTCCCCATAGGCACATCATCTTGAGCATTCTGAAACTCATTTGTATTAGTAAACACAACATCCTTTTCTGATTCAGTTTTGCTGCTTGACCCTGTAGCAAGTTGTTCATAGAGACCCTTACCTCTAACCAATTTGGTGATCTTGATATCTACATCATACTCCATGACCTTAGTAATCCACCCTGCTATTTTTTCATTCAAATCTTTATTCAACAAAAATTCCTTCACACTTGCGTGTGCAACCAGAATATGAACCTTATTGTTTGAAAGCAAAGGTTTAAACTTCTTCAAACTTCTGATCACTGCAAGAGCATGCTTCTCAACAAATGTATACTTCTCTTCATAATCAACAAGTATTTGACTAAAGAAAGCAATGGGTTGTTCTAGATTATCCCTATTCTTCTAAACCAGCATAGCAGAGATTGAACTACTACTACCAAAAGCATATAAAAAAAATATTTAGAGAAGTTTGGGTTTACCAACATTGGGGCAGATGCTAATGCCTCCTTGATTTCTCTAAAACTATGCTTTTCCTCCTTTGTCCAACTGAAAATTGCATTCTTCTTTAACATGGCTATCAAAGGTTGTAACAGGTTTGCAACATCAGGGATAAACCTTCTCAGAAAGTTGATTCACCCCAAAAAGCTTTGTACACCCTTCTTGTGATTTGGTAATGGTAGCTCTAATATAGCTCTGACTCTTTCAGAATCAATGGCAACTCCATCTTTTAATACTATATGGCCTAAAAGCTTACCTTCATGAACTGCAAAGATACTTTTTGTAGGATTGAGGGATATCCCATATTCTCTACACTTTTCAAAAACTTGCTTGAGGTGTGACAAATGTTCATCAACTCTCTTGGAATAAACTGTAATGTCATCTAGATAAATCAGCATAATCTTATTGATCAAGCTTTGGAACACCATGTCCATGGCCCTCTGAAATGTGGCACCAACATTAGATAAACCAAAAGGCATCCTTTTGTATGCCATGGTGCCCCACTTAGTTGTAAAATTAGTTTTAAACTGGTCTTCCTCTTTAACCAGCACTTGATTATAGCCCGAAAAACCATCTAACAAGGAAAATCTCTCAGAACCAACAACTACTTGCAAGATTTGTTCCATGGAGGGCAGCGGGTAGTGGTCTTTTAAAGATGCTCGGTTAAGATCCCTGAAATATACACAGAGTCTTATCTCACCATTTTTCTTCCTAACTAGTACAAGGTTAGAAACCCATGAAGTATGCTTAATAGGAAAGACAATACCCCCCTCAACTAATTTGGTCAGCTCTTTAATCATTAAGGGCTCAAGCTTGGGATTCAAGGGCCTTTGTTTCTGCCTTACTAGCTTGGCATTAGGTTCTAACTCAATTGTGTGCTGAGCAATATGGAGATCAAACCCTTTCAAATCTGAATATTCCCAAGCAAAGACATTATAGAATGCTTGACATAAAGCAACAAAAGCTTGTTTATCTTCATGTGAACAAATTTTTCCTATCTTAAGAAGTTTACCTTTGAAAATATCCAGTTCTTCATAGTGTTCTTCTTTGATTTACAAGCCAGCTCTACCCTTTTTAAGCTGATCATTAGTATTGAAAATTGACTCTAAGGTAACAAGGCCTTTGGGTAATTTATTTGTCTTTAGGTATGGCTTGATCACCATATTAACGCTTGAGTTTTGCTTGAATTCACCATGGAGAATTGGTATTCTTGAGCAAGAATAAAAGGGGATCAAATCATCAACTTTGTCAAAGTGCCGATGTTGTTATCGAGAATTGATGAACCGACCACAGCCTTCACATATTGCTGCGCTTTCTCTTTTTCTAATGTTATTTTAGATATCAAGTATGCTCGAACAGAAGCTGTCAAACTTGTCTTATTCACAGTTTCTTCAGGATAGATACTAAATTAAAGGCATCAAATTCCTCAAGCATGTTCCACACTCTGTTCCTATAAGAATTCAGTGTGTCATTTTTAGCCACATTCAGGCCCCTTACTTGATTAACAATTAATTCACTATCCCCATAGACTTTCAAGCTGGTTATTCCTCTCTTCCTTGCCCACTCTAGACCTTGAACAAGGCCCTCATATTCAACAGTGTTATTGGAGCATGCAAAAGAAAAACAGAATGAAGAGTAGTACCTATCACCTTGTGGAGAAATCAACATTGCACCTCCTCCTGCTCCATTCTTACTTCTGGAACCATCGAAGAACATCTCCCAAAGTTCACTTAGTGGTTGCAACAATTGATCTGCACCTTTCTCCAGGTTTGGAATCTCTGTGTCA
>VDFB02217636.1:0-13059 GCA_007258455.2 Sequoia sempervirens
AGGGATAACGGTTCTTGATAGTAAGTTTATTAAGCTTCCTATACAGTCTGTACAAAGCCGAAGAGTTCCATCCTTCTTCTTAACAAAGATCACATGTGCACCCCACAGAGATACACTAGGATGGACGTGACCTTTCTCTAACAATTCCTCAAGCTGTAATTTTAGTTCTTGTAATTCTTGAGTGGTCATTCTATAGGGAGCTTTAGAAATTGGTTGAGCTCTAGGGACTAAGTCTATGTGAATCAATTTCTCTCTTAGGTGGTATACCAGAAAGTTGACAAGGAAACACATCAATAAATTCATGAAGAATAGCATGATCTTCCAATGTAGTGTCAAGTTTTTCTTCCAACCGGTCACTAATGGAAATAGCAAAGAATTGACACCCTTTTCACATACATTGCTTAAGCTACGTTGTTGAAACCATCCTAAGGGATACTGGTTTCTGGATTCTCGAAACAACTACCTCTTTACCCAAATCATCCAAACATTCTATAGACTTATGTCGACACTCTAGCTTTGCTTCATGACCATTCATCCAATCCATCCCTAAAAGTATGTCATATGACCCCAAAGGTATCACCCGAAAATTTGTTTTGGTAGATAGTGAACGAAGTTCTATCTGATAGTCTCTAACTAGAGTTAACTGACATTCTAGCTCTAGAAGCTAAATCCAGATCCCAATTTACATTTTTCTTAGCATCTACAAGCCCACACTTCTCCACTACAGATGGGGAAATGAATGAATCAATTGCTCCTGAATAAAAAAGAATGGATATAGAAATCTTACCAATTTTCCCAGGAACCTCTATGATGGATGCTTGATGATGAGCTTGCTGGTTTTCTATTGTAGCAAAAACTTGATGAGACTTTCCTATATCACCCACAGTAGGTTCAGATGCTACTGACTGCTAAACTCCTAAAACTGTCTTATTGTGTGGACATTCCCATGCAATGTGTCCCTTACTACCACAATTGTAACAAGTACGATTCAAATTGGACTGGAAAACTGATCTACCTGTACTAATATGATTTCCTCAAGTATTTTGTTGTGTAAAAGTTACTTCATTGTATTGTGTCTGATTTCTCTAGTCTTCTCTCTGACTAGAATTTTTCCATGACCTGCCTAATTCTTTTGATGAGGACCTAGCTTTCTGATTCCACTGTGACTGGGTTGGTCTAGAAGAGTAGGAAGTCAATTTGTTTCCATCCCTATAAGAATGGGATTGGCTGCGGTTATGATGCTAAAATGAACTTCGTGTTTGGTCCTGATGCCTCGGCTATATTTATTCTGCAATAAGAGCTTTCTCTATTACCTGTTTCACAGTGGTGGGCTCAAACAAGTGTACTGGTCCAAATATATTTTGATTCAGTCCTCTAATGAAATAATTCACCATTAGTTTTTCCTCCTGAATGTAATCCACATACTGTGACAACTCAAGAAACTTTTCCTCATATTGTGCTACAATCATTCCTCTTTGTTGAAGATCATGAAACTCGTCAATTTTTTGTTAGCGAAAATGTTTTGAAATGTATCTCTCCTTAAAGGCCTCTAAGAAGGTTTCCCAAGTGACATTTTTAGGGGTTAAATGTCTTTTTCTCTCCTCCTGTCACCACCAGGTGTCTGCACTCCCTTTAAGTAGATGACTTGCCAATCTGGCCTTAAGGTTACTTCCATAGGTCTTCAATGCAAAATTATTTTCCAGACTTATTATCCATGCTTCTACCTCTAATCCATCAGTAGACCCAGAAAATTGTTGTGATTGCAATCAAAGAAAATTTTGTATAGTCTTGTCCATATATACTACTGCCCCTCCAATTTCTTGGTTGTTATGAGGAGGTGGAGGGTAATGTCTCGATTCTCCTTCCTCACCTTGTCCTATTTCGTTGTGGCGAGGAATTCTATTCCTTTCTCGAGGCACAAAACGATGTTCTACATTTTGATGTTGGTTCAGCACTGGTAACCTTTCTTGTATCACATTTGCCAGATTTTGTATAGCTTGGAGTATTTGTGGTCCATGATCCATTGGTTGATCAGGTTGATTAATTTAGGCAACTTTACTTTTATTCTAGAGCTCCTAGTGCTGAAACCTCACTCTGAGACCTATGTAATGCCCTCACTAGAATAGACTAGTTAAAATCAACTAAATATCTAAATTTGTAAGATTATTGAAAATAATCTACTTTCATTGGATTGGAAATCTTCATTAACGATGTGCATTCATTAATCAACCGTTCTACTAATCAATAAAGTCTTGTACAATTCTTATTAGAATGAACTATAAACACAACACAATTAATACTAATAGCAAGTGTTTAACCACTTGTTTATGTCTA
This sequence comes from Sequoia sempervirens, assembly GCA_007258455.2. Taxonomy (NCBI): domain Eukaryota; kingdom Viridiplantae; phylum Streptophyta; class Pinopsida; order Cupressales; family Cupressaceae; genus Sequoia; species Sequoia sempervirens. Next base: position 2,335 of record VDFB02217636.1, read on the forward strand.
AATAGAGGGATGAGATATTAAAAAAGAACTTTATGATAATTACACGTGCATTCAAGAATTCAGTTGCTCTAGTTAAGGTAGTAATTGCAGATGTCAGAATAAATACAACAAAAATTTCTTTATGCTTAACTATCCAACACTACTTTGCAAATTGAAGTGATCTACAATCTGAACATTGATATCTTTCATCTCACTTTACATATTAGAAGGAAATTAAGAAATGCCACACAATGGGAAGAAATCATTTATAACTCATACAGACTTATCATTAACACAAATCATCGTCTGACAGGATTCCTTTTAAAGCTATAGTTCATGGTTCTCTTAACGGTTACCACACATAGCCTTTAGTAATTAATGCTGCAAGAAACTATAAATGAATTATTAGTTACCACACATGGTCATTAGAAGTTATCAGTGACCTCAATCAACAAGAATCATTAGTTCATCAACCACTGCTAAGTTGTAACTCAGAATCAATAAGCTGAACAGTATGGTGAAGGCTCGATTCAGGAACTCAGAGGAAGAGATAATGCCAGACATTGCTGAAATCAGGAAAAGAAGGATATATATACTCGTAGTAATGCTTTAACCTTTCTGCTAAGACAATAGATAGATTGAATCAAAAGCAATAATTGCGAAATTAAACGAAATAGTCTGGCAATAGGCTTGCCCAACAATAAAGTGCACTGTAATGCATATCCAAATAATGTCGAAACAATTATTCAAGCATCATAGCTGGGTATTATCAACAGAAATGGTAGCTCCAAGTGCCCGACTAGCCATAAATGAAAACGTGGAAGCAAAGACATACACTTTCAGGGTTTGAAATGGATGTGGGTTATGCAAAAAAGGAATTCAAAACGTTTGTATGAGTTTCGTGGCACAGGATTTCATAAAGAGACCAGAAACACGTTAAATTAGACACAAAAATATAGAAGCAAATTCTTCTTTAAGGCAAGATAAGTAACTGAATCAATTAAGGGAACTTCATAAAATGTTTATATCACGGAAGACATTGTAACAAAACTCAACACTCTTTATCTAAGAACAACCTGACTAAATCATTATATTTGTATACTGCTCTTTTGGCATCGAGTTCAACCAAATAAATTAATCTGTGGAATCTAGAGAGAGATGAATCCCACCTAAAATGTTCCTGAATACAATGTTCTATTGCTACATAAAGATTTCGAGTGAATTACTTATTGAAACAGGGGAGATAATTACCCGGAAAGAGAAGGATACTTCCCAAGCTCCAGTATTTAAAAGAAAATATAGAGCTTTCTGTCACTTATTGTTTTCCTGTACAGGGGTTTCTATTCTCTGCACACAGCACAGGTCATCAGTAAACAGGGTCAAAGATAACAAAATTACAATTTCATGCTAAGCTTAATTTAATTTCAATATTTTCATTAATTCAACTTAAACCTTTCCATCTGCTCTCCACCCAGCCACCCTCGAGCACCTTAGCTCACATAGAGTTGGTATGCATGTGCAGGCTCACACAGAGCAAGGTATATAGCTCACATAGAGCAGGATGTAACTTAAACTGAGGAAAGCTCACACAAAGCAAGAATTTTCGTTCCACTATACATATTTTAGTTTCCAATAACTATCTAAGAGCTTCGAAATCAAACTCAGAAGATATTAGCAGGAACCAATTTTTCCTTACCTCTGAAATTTTCTTGAATTCGAATCACTTCCCTCCAATTCCGTTTTCTCCACTCCTCGCTCTTTTTTCTTGCTTCTACATAGCCACCTTTTCTTACCTATTTCTTGAAAAGAAAAATAATAACAATAACCAAAGCCAAAAATAAATAGATACCATCCTGTTCCCAAATAATAACCTCCCCAAAAGAAACAATTTTGTAAATAAATTCCTTTTATTTCTCTAGCAATAAAGATATTATACAACAAATTAAATTCTTATTAAAATATTTCTTTCACATTGTCAAAAATTTATATTTATTAACAAGCCAAGTTCCAAATTGTAAGGAAGCAAAGGTGCGTGGAATTGCTTCCTACGCTAATCTTGAGAGGACGATTATGCAAATTCAACTTACTATTATAGAGATTTCAATGGAAAAATAAACATGCATAAATGAAATATCACAATAAACACATAACACAGTAATTACCGTGGGGAAACCCTTCCAGGAGAAAAACCCCACCCTCCAAAACTCACACAATGTATTATCAAATCAAAAGATTACAATACACTTGCAATGCAAGTTCTTACAGGAGCGCATCACCACAACTCAAACTCGGACTCGGAGAGACTCCTTCTAGCACTCAGTCTTGCAAACTGAACTCAATGATTCAAACACCTCCCCAAGCCCTCCTTTTATAGTGATTTACAACCTGGAAACCATTTATGGTTTTACAAAACCATGGGCAAAACAACCATGCCACATGTTACCCACAACCAAGTTAAAATAGCATTTTCGTCCATAATTTTGTCCTCTAGTTTAGACCCCCATTAAATTCATACAATGAGTTGTTTATACTCTAAAAACAACCCTCCTATATTCTAATAGGGACAAGGCACATTTTTAACAACTCATACACCTTTTTCCAACACATAAACATGTGGAGAACTACCACAAACAAATTCTAGAATTTTCTAAAAAAAGCTTGCAAGGTTGAGACATGATTCTCAACATTCTCCCACTTGTCAAACACCTTGCAAGAGTCAGGGGATCCAAAGTGTCATGGACTTAATTGCTAGGGGCCGAGAGCCCCATAGACTCTGAACACCATCTGAATTTCTCTGTGCTCACATGCTTAGTTAATGCATCAACAACATTCACCAAAGTCTCCACCTTCTCCAGCTTCACCTTGCCATCCTCGACCATATCTCTCACAAAATGATATTGTACATCAATGTGCTTGGTCCTGGCATGAAATGTCGGGTTCTTCGTAAGGCAGATTGCGCTCTAACTGTCACTATAAATTGTCACTGCACCCTGTTTGAACTCTATATCTAAACACAATCTCTTTAGCTAGATGGCTTCCTTGCAGGCATGAGTAGCTTCCATATACTTTTCCTTTGTAGTGGACAAAGCGACCACAGCTTGTCGCTTGCTCATCCAACTGATTGCACCACCGAATAATGTAAACACATATGCACTGGTGGATCTTCTTCTATCAACATCACCAGCCCAGTCTGAATCCACGTAGCCTTGAATATCCAAGGAATGCTCGTTTCCTGTTCCATGGAAACATATAGAGTACTCTGAGGTACCCCGCAAGTATCTGAAAACTCTTTTTACTGCATCCCAATGTGCTCTTCCTGGATTAGACATGTAACGGGAAAGTACTCCCACTGCTTGGGCAATGTCTGGTCTTGTACAGACCATAGCATACATCAAACTTCCAACAGCACTCTGATATGGTACTCGACTCATCTCTTCCATCTCCAATGGGGATGTAGGACACTGTGAGCTAGAAAGCTTTGTTCCCATAGTAACAGGAACACTCAATGGTCTAGAATCCTGCATATTGAATCTTCTCAGAATAGTACCAACATACTTACTCTAGCCTAGCCAAAGCTTTCTGTTTTTCCTATCTCTTATAATCTCCATTCCCAGAATATGCCTTGCTGCACCAAGATCTTTCATTTCAAACTTTGCTGAGAGCTGAGATTTTAATTCTGCAATCAAACCTTTTCCTTTGCCAATAAACAACATGTCATCAACATATAAGGCAATAACCAGGAAATAATCACCATTAGACTTGTAATATATACAATGATCAGATTTAGATCGCACAAATCCCAAACTCAAAACATATGTATCAAACTTCTGGTACCACATCCTAGGACTTTGTTTTAAACCATACAAGGATTTCTTCAACTTACAAACCAAATGACTTTTACCTTTCACCACAAAGTGCTCTAGCTGTGTCATATAAATTTCTTCTTCCAAATCTCCATGAAGGAAAGTCATTTTCATATCCATCTGCTCAACCTCTAGATCATAAGCAACTGCAATAGAAAGTAAAAATTGAATGGATGTCATTTTTGCTACAGGAGAAAAAATTTCACCATAATCAACTCCTACAACCTGGGAGTAACCTTTTGCAACCAAACATGCTTTATACTTCTCAATGCTTCCATTTGAACCCATCTTCCTTTTGAACACCCATTTACAACCAACATGCTTCCATCCTTCAAGCAATGGTACAAGGTCCCATGTGTCATTCTTCTTAAGAGCTGCCATCTCTTCTTCCATGGCTATTTTCCAAGACTCTAAATCATTCATACAAAGAGCCTCTTCTACAGATCTCGGTTCATCAATATTAGCATTCAAAGAAAATATACACCTCCAATCATCAGGAGAATATCCATACCTTTCTGGTGCTTTCCTCTGTCTACTAGACCTTCGAACAAGATCTGGTTCAGGTTCAGGTTCTCCCTCTTCCTTTGATGATTCAGAACTCATAGAGCTCTCCTCAACATCTTGTCTTTCTAAGGGCATCGATTCAACTTTCTCAGGTGTAGCAGGCAGTTGAATCACATCTTTCTTTTCTTCCATCTGTTTTGGCTGCACTATAATAGAAGAGGGCTTAGTTTCTCTAAAAATAACACTTCTGGAATAAAATACCTTTTGTGCAATAGGATCCCAAAGCTTGTATCCTTTCACACCATAACTATATCCAATGAAGATACATTTGATAGCTTTGTTGTCCAATTTTGTCTGCTTCTCCTTTGGCACATGAGCATATGCCTCACAACCAAACACTCTCAGATGTCTAAGTGAAGGCTTGTGGCCCGACCACACTTCCATTGGCGTCTTATCAACAAGAGTTGATGTAGGAGACCTGTTTATCAGGTAGCAGGCAGTGGCTACAGCTTCAACCCAAAACTTTTGTTCCAGTCCAACTCCACTCAGCATACTCCTAGCCTTCTCCATCAAGGTCCTGTTCATTCTTTCTGCAACTCCATTCTGCTATGGAGAATATGGAGTCGTCTTCTCTCTTTTAATACCACAATCTTTACAAAATGTGTCAAAATCATTAGAGCAATATTCACCACCATTATCAGTTCTCAAACACTTTATCTTCTTTCCAGTCTGCAACTCAACCATTGCTTTAAACTCTTTGAAACGACTGAAAACTTTAGCTTTACTCCTAAGAAAATAAACCCATGTTCTTCTACTGAAATCATCAATGAAAGAAACATAATAAACTGATCTACCAATAGAAGAAACATCAACTAGACCAAATACATCTGAATGGATAAGATCCAAAATACATGAAGACTTATGAGAACTCAAGTAAAACTGAATACGATTTTGTTTACCATAGATACAATGCTCACAAAAATTGAACTCAAGATTGCAGTCATTCAACCCATCAACAAGGTTTTTATTTTTCAAGGTCTGTAGACCCTTCTCACCTATGTGGCCGAGTCTTTGGTGCCATAACATGGTCTTCTCTGCAAGTAACTTTGATTCGGTAGATAGAGCACCCTTGGGTACCCAAAAACCACGACCATCTATTGAAAGAGAAACCCTCTCCTTCTCCAACAAAGTAGTCATTTTCACAATCTTATCAGAAGTACTATTGCACTCAATTGTGCATGCATCAAGCTGGTACAATGTACCCAATCTGCTTCCTCTTGCTATTACCATAGCACCTCCCACCATTTTCACACCTGCTTCAGAAAACTATACAAGCACACCCACATCTATTAGTTTGCTAACAGATAACAAATTTCTTGCTAGTCCCGAGATATGCAAGACACCATCAAATCTTCTAATTCTACCATCAGAAAATTTCACACGAATACTTCCACGACCAACAATATCAAGAACAGAGTTATCACCCAAATACACCTTACCACCATCAAAATTTTCATACTTACTAAACCAGTTTCTATTAGGAGTCATGTGGAAAGATGCACCTGAGTCTATCAACCATGCATTGTCACCTGCATGAGTGGCCAAGGCTGCGATGAAAGCATCTCCATCTTCCTTCTCGGACTCAGAATCAGAATCTTGCTTCTTCTTCTTCTTCTTCTCCTCTTTGCAGTCCTTTTGGAAGTGTCCAGGTTTGCCACAATTCCAGTAGATTGCCTTGGACTTACCAGGAGATTTTGATCTCCCCTTATTCTTGGACTTAGAACGGCCATGCTGCTTTTCGTTCTTGCCTCTTTATTTTGGTCTTCCTCGAACACTCAAAGCCTCTTTGGCATTTAGAGAGACCTTCCTTCTCATCTCCTCAGAAAGTAGAGAACCAACAATGTCCTCCATCTTCAAGACAACTGAAGTGCTCCCTATGGCCATGACAAGGTTGTCCCATGAGTCTGGCAATGAACACAGCAAAGTTTGGCACCTTTCTTCTTCATCCATCTTAACCCCAACTGAGGTCAATTGAGTCACCAACATATTGAACGTTTCAAGATGCTCAGAAATTCGTCCACCTTCTTCCATTCTCAAGGAATACAACTTCTTCCTCAAGAAAATCTTATTCACAAGTGATTTTGCTTGGTAGATCTCACTTAGCTTCTTCCAAAGCTTCTTTGCAGTAGATTCTTCATGGACATTAATCAGAATTGAATCTACAAGACACAATCTGATGAGACCTTTAGCTTTTCTATCAGTCACATCATATTGTGTAGCTAAAGTTGGATCTGCGGGCCTTAGCATATTCTCATCCACCACATCCCATAGATCTCGATCAATTAACAGATCTTCCATCTTCAGCTTCCACATCTCAAAGTTTGTGCCAGAAAACTTCTCTACATCAATTCTCCCCGACATGCTTGCCATCTTTACAATCCTGCAATATAGAAAATAAAATTATCTACACAAGCTCCCACTCAAACCTTGATTAGCTCAAAAAACCCTATACCCAACGAATAGAACCAAAACTGGCCAGGCTCTGATACCACTTGTAAGGAAGCAAAGGTGCATGGAATCGCTTCCTACGCTAATCTTGAGAGGATGATTATGCAAATTCAACTAACTATTACAGAGATTTCAATGGACAAATAAACATGCATAAATGAAATATCACAATAAACACATAACACAGTAATTACTGTGGGGAAACCCTTCCAAGAGAAAAACCCCACCCTCCAAAACCCGCACAATGTATTATCAAATTAAGAAAATTACAATACACTTGCAATGCAAGTTCTTACAGGAGCGCATCACCACAACTCGAACTCAGACTCGGAGAGACTCCTTCTAGCACCCAGTCTTGCAAACTGAACTCGATGATTCAAACACCTCCCCAAGCCCTCCTTTTATAGTGATTTACAACCTAGAAACCATTTGTGGTTTTACAAAACCATGGGCCAAAACCATGGGAAAAACAACCATGCCACATGTTACCCACTTGTCATTTGTAACTCCAAGATGGAAAAACAACCAAGTTAAAATAGCATTTTCGTCCATAATTTTGTCCTCTAGTCTAGACCCCCATAAAAGTTATGCAATGAGTTGTTTATACTCTCAAAATAGCCATCTTATATTCTACTAGGGACAAGGCACATTTTAACAACTCATACACCCTTTTCCAAGCATAAACATGTGGAGACACCATGAAAACAAATTCTAGAATTTTCTGAAATTAGACATGATTCTCAACAATCACTCAGAGATCCTAGAATAATTCAACTAATGTAAAATAAAAAGATAAGATAACGAAAAGATAAAACAAATGTTGTTTTATCCTTGCCACCTTTGTTTGGGGTAAGGAATATTATTCCGGTGTTGATCATGTCTATTGTAGGAATGAATCTGTTAAGACATATCTCAAGATGTTTTTGGTGAATTGTCAAAAGATAGGTAGTCGATACATCGGCTTTGTTGTTCTCTAGTTGTGATCAAATATTTATGATTGTTTGCTTGAAATTTCTAACTTTTGATGTTTCTTTGTTTGTTGTTTGTTTCGTTAAAGGGTGAGTGTAACGATTTATTTATAATGGATGATGTTTTATTGCAAATACGCGATGATGAAGATAGTATTTTTGGAGCTTTTCAAATGTTTTTATGATTTTTGATGTTTTGGGAATTTTGTTTTTGGTGTTTTCAAGATATTTGAATATTTTTGTTTTTGAATTTTTTGACTAAGTTGAAAGAAAGTATGATAAATACCTAAGGGGACTGACCCAAGGCCTTAGTGGTTGATAAGCCTTACCTACATTGTACATGAAGAGACCATGCATTTCGACCTGGTGTGACTCAAAGCATAACATTTTTTTGGGAGTTAAACAATGTTGATATCTTGGATTGATATTCCACTTTTGTTTCTAAAGGATATGTTGTGGGAAATCTACTTGAACTATCCATGAGGTTCAAGAAAATGTTGATATCTTAGATTTTTGAGTGAGGGAATAATCTAAAGTTGTTGATTTGATTTTATTGTTTTTTAGGTGTTTTTTATTTTTTCTAATTTTTAGATGTTTTTGATTTTGATAGTTTTGAAGGTTATCCTGGTAGTGCATTGGTAGTACACGTTTTTAGGATGAATTATTTTTGAAGGTTACCATGGTAGTGTGTTGGATGGTACACCTTATTGTTGTGACAAATTGTTTTGAAGGTTACCTTGGTAATGCGTTGGTGGTACACCTTGTTGTTGGGATGAATTGTTTTGAAAGTTACCTTGGTAATGCGTTGGTGGTACACCGTATTGTTGGGATGATGTCTAGATCACACTGTGAGTTAGAAGACATAGATCAATATTTATTCTAAGGGTATGTGCATGATCATCATGGAAAAAACATGCCCTTAAGTGGTGAAAAATTTAGAAAAAATGAGAGTTAGCCAACTTTACGCAAAAATTTGAATAAGTTATCTATATTATTTCAAAAATATGTAACAATAGAATTTGTAGCAAATTGAATGTAGTTTCTAAAATACTAGGTTTATTTTAAAAAAAACTATTTGGTGAAAATTTGAAATTTCAATGCGGTAGTACTATACTTAATTTTAAGGAAAAATAAGTAGATTAATACGACCACCCTAAGCACAATAAAATGATAATATCTTTTTTTTATAATATTTTAGATATAAGTAGAGGGACTCATATCAGATGTGATGCATAATTTTTTAAATTTTTTCCAAGTAAATAATTAATTATGGATTTTTTATTCACAACTTTAACAATATAATTTGTAACTGTTATGTCTAACCACATAACTTGCTGAAACTTCATGGTTTTTATTTTGTTAATCCTATAGTATGTGAAGCATAGAATGTGACACATGTTTCAGATTCAAAAAAAGTGATACTATTTGAAAGCTACAGATGTTTTTCAATCAACTTATCAATCAAGAGTTTACTTGTAATTCAAATAGAAAATGAATAATAATTATTTATTAAATTCAAAGTAAAGCATAATTTATATTGGTGGAAAGCTGAGAATCTCCTTTAAAAACCCTTTTCTTTTCATTAATTTTGGGTAAAAAGAAATTCATCAGCCACATACCCTACACATACCCATCATATCGCCACTTTTTGGCCCATCATGATCCTGCACATGCCCCTAAGGCAAGATGTAAGTACTTGCCCCCAGTGTCTAGCAATAATGGATTATCTTGTGACAGGATAGTATGTTTGGATAAAGTATGCCCCTTTGGGACAATGCCTCTTGGCTCAGATAATGTTGGATAGGATAGGATCAATGATACTGACCCATGTCAAGATGTTTTCCATAAGCAAGTGTAAAGTGTACACCAAACATTTGTCATGATCAAGATACATTGAATTTGGATAAAATTGGATTGAATTTATTATGGATACGTTGAGATGCTTCCACTTTAAATGGTGCACGTAGATGCTCGATTCTACACATGATGCATGTTTGCTAGGTTTTCACCATGGTACTTGTCCAAAGTGCCACCATAGTGGTTTTCAATGGAGGATGCTTTTCCTCTTTACTATTTTTTTGATTTTTCTTGATGTCACACAAGACGCCTATTTACCAAGTTTTCATCATGGTGACAATTTTTTTCTCATGTTGAACCACCTAGTGGTGTTGATGTAGATGTTGTTGGTGCTAATATGGGTGTTGTTGTTGTTGTCATGACATGCCAATGATAGCCTGCTTGGAGGAGTTGTTTTGCTAAGATATGGGTACTTGAATGTAACCCCTAAAAATTCTTGTCTTATTTTTTGATACTAGAGTTAACCTTACCTTGGTGTGCACATCATGATAGGGTGCCCTTAGAGTCCTTATAATAAAGAGTCACTGCTAATACACATGGTCAATGTGAAATTTGGATATCATGGATGGTGAAACACGTTGAGGGATATGAGATTTAGATGGATTGGTTGAAATTTTGGAATATTTGACTCTCGAAACTTGGGAAGATGAGAAATGATGGGTGGATATGAAGATTTGATTGGGAACGTCTTGATATACCTTGTAGGTCGCTCTTGAATCTTTATTTTACATCGCTAGGCATCTTTGATGGATGAACTTCCCTTTTTTGATTTTTCCCCATAGTTTCTTGACTAATGAAGTTTGATAGGGATGATTTTCTTTCTTTTGATTTTGTATCCATTTGAATTTTGCTTATCCATTTTTTCTTATTGATACTTTTTCTTCAATGACTTGTTCCTTTCTTTGATATAGATTTTTCTCTTGTTATTGGTCCCAATTAGAGGGTGGAAAAATACGTAAATGACAATTCATGATATGGCTAGTTGTAGCATTGGTAGAAATTTCATCATAAAGAATCTTTGTGCTCTTTATGTTGATGTTTGCATT
>VDFB02217638.1:0-11319 GCA_007258455.2 Sequoia sempervirens
CAACAATGACTACCGAGAAAACCCTAACATTTGGAAACCTTAATTCATTGTGAAGGAGAATGTAAACCCTATCACTGTTAAAAGTTTGTCCCCTAAATTCTCAATTGTTGTCATATCTATATAAATATATATTTACACCATAGTCTTTTTAGCGATCGGGATGCTTAAATGAAGTAAACTAGGTCATGGTTCCTCAACCTTATATGTTGCAGTTTCGATTTTCTTTAGGCATACAGAGTTCATATGCTTTAGTAGATTTTTAATTTCGGTGGTTCTCGATGATGTGCAATCGATGACAAGTCTGACTTTATCCATTCTTTTGATGTAAATCGAGGCAATTGTCTGAGAGAATCACATTTTTTTTCCTTTTCATCTTTATTTATTTTGTTTTCTCGGTCAGATGATGAAAATAGATTGTTTTCACGACAGTCATCAGAGACAAATGTTTATGAAGATGATCCATTCTTTTTGTTTATGATGGCTACTAGTTTAAATTTAGAGTTTGAATTAAATTCAAGATTTTGGATGTGGTTTGGGTTTTAATTAGGGTTAGGGATTTAAAATTTGAGATTGTGATCTTGATGATGAAAATTGTTTTGCAATGCCCAATCCAAGGAGCTTTTATTCACAAGCTCCATTGAAGTCACAAATCACGATTTGTCTAAAAGATGATTTAATTATTTTGTACTGTTGTTTTGTTTTCTTAGAGAACTTGTTTTTTCTGAAAGAGGTTTGATAGTGAGGGAGATAGAGAAAATTAGATGAAGGAAAAGAGAAAGAGAGAAGAGAGAGACATAGATAGAGATAGTCACATAAAGAGATAAGGAGATAAAGATAAATAGAGGGAAGAAAGGATATATATATATATATAGAGAGAGAGAGAGAGAGAGAAACATACAGATAAAGAGGGAGACAAGGAGATAGCGAGAGGTAGAGAGATAGAGAGATAAAAATGAATATATATAGATATAGGGCTCTCTATGTCACTCCCTCTCCCCCTCTCTATTTGTAGAGCTATCTCTCCCTCTCCCCCCCTCTCTCTCTCATTCACTCTCTCTCCTACTCTATAAATTATTTAATAAAATAAAAAATAATAGTAATAATATAATATTGATAATAATACTAATAAAAATAATAATAATAATAATATCTTAAAAAAATCATTTCTTAAATGACCAACCAATTTGATCTTATGTAATGGACAAATGTATGCAAAAAAAAGTAAACCATTTTTCCCTATTAAACCATTTTTTTTCTAATTAACCTTCCATACCTCTTTGGCATACCCATTGCACACCAAGGTGTGATTGCTAGTATTACTACTATAACCATGTGTTATGCTAAACAATTGCTACAATTTTTATTTTTGTTTGTATTAATATTAATTTTGATATTATTTTGATATGTAGCTAACAATGTTGATGATGCAATATGTAGTTGCAAAACAAGCTGGAGCTAACGAAGATGTGTAGTAGTGAGGGATGATAGTAGGAAATGGATTCAGCATGACAACATATACAATCCAACATAAGAGTGGCAATAGATTTCCACCTCTTGCCACATGTATGTGTTGCATGAACTATCATTATGTGTTTTCTCTATGATTGAGTGCTAAGTTCTCCCTCTTACGACTTGTGTGGTTTTGATCTTTTAATCATTCTTGTTGTTAGTATTATAGTTTTAGTAATTATATAGTTGTTATTGGTGTTTATGTCATATTTTATGCATGATTGTTGTTTTGATGAAAGGTCATTGTGGGGTCATGGTCATGATTTGGTGAGGTTAAACCTTTATTAAATTTTTTAAAACTGAAAAAAAAAAATTAATAATTATTTTTAAAAAAAAAACTTCTTTTAATAAAAAATATCTACAGCCTCCACATCAGTGCTTTTTCGCCTGCCCTTGGTCACATGGGTGACGAGTGCCTAGGCCAGGAGGGAAAAAAAATTGCTTTTTTTAGTAGAGCTTTTAAATCTGGCGGACCTCCGAATTTGGGGGTATTTTTGCTAAATTTGGCAAAGTTATTTTTTTTCCCTACTCAGCCCCCCTTCGTTGGGCTTTTCATTTTTTGCACCTAATATTTCAGAGCCCATATCTTGGCCATATAGTGGTCTTTTCTAGTGCAATTTTTTTGAAATGGGGTAGAATTTCATGCTCTTCGCAGTGGTGTGGGTCTCATCACCTGTTTTTGCTACTAGTTCATTCTACAACCTGTTGAAGTTAGAGGTGTTGTTTTCAGTCCCAAATTCATAACTTTTGACCTATTTTATGTTTTTCGCGATTCCAGCAGTATTAAGATTGTCTTTTAGAGCTCTTCACAACCATCCATGTAATTTTTCTAGATTTTTCTCTAGTATTCTTCCCTATTTGGGCATTGTAAACATCTTTTTCATGCACATTCTCTTTTGTAAACTCATGAGATAGAGTGTCATTCTGGTGTATACTTTTTGAGGATTTTGCACATCATGTTGTGCCTTTTGTACTCGCACTATGATATAAAGTGCCATGGGGGGTTGATGTTTGCCTTTGGTTTTCCATCACACATTTGTCAATTGAGTGTCCCTTCCATGACAGCAATGAATCCTAGTGATTCTTGCCTCATGTGTGTCTTAGTTTGCATACCCTTTTATTTGCAGGTTGTTTCTCCTACATGCACTCCTTGGTTTCACACAATTTCAATGTACCTGTCTTGGCTCTCCCTTTTCAACATTATGGGGAGGGGGGTGTTCTACTATTGGTGTCAATGCTTCCTTGGTTTCATGTTTGAGTGATTTACATATCTAGTTCTTGTTGCTATGTACTTTCAGATGCAACATAGATAGGAGGTTGGTTACATGCATTTCAATGAGATGGATCATTTACCATATGGACACTCTTGCATTTATGTTTATCGAGGTTCTTCATTTTAGCACTATATATTAGTCATCATTCAACAACAGTCTATAGCTTCTTCATGCTTCAGCAATGTTCTAAATGTTTTTGATACAGGAAAAAAAAGTTTTGAAGGGACCCGAAACCCTTTACAACCAAGAATAAAGCTACTGAAAGGATAGCCTACAGCCAGCGAAAAACCAACTCCCAAACAAGACCCTTCAAGATTTACATTTTGAACTACTCTTGTGGGAGCAGAGAATCATGTCAAAAGAAGGCCTAGAGAGTTTTGTTTTCTTGCCCTTAACAATAATCCAGCCTTCTTCCACTTGTGTTGCCTTATCATGCCAGGTCAACTCACTATTTTCCTGAAGATGAATGTCTGCAGCCATAGTCTAGAGATTTCATCATTATTCCTTTGTGCAGACAAAGACTTAACTGTAAAGCCGCCAGATATGGAAGTCGCAGTGATGTCACCAGAAATGGCAGCTTGAAACCTAGTCACTTGCTCAATAGGGGTAGCCATAGTTGCCCCACCATTTGAGGCATCCAGAGGGGATACCCCAAGACCCTATGATTTAGAAGCAACCACCTCAGAAAAACTCCTATGTTCAGATTTCTTCTCAACAATATAATGTTGTTGAGACGCGCCTTTCCACCAAGTAGTCATTTTTGCTTTTTTTTCAAATCTGCATTGTGCAGCAGCATGTTCTATTTTAAAACATCTTCTACACAGGAAGGGAATCCCTTTATAATCCAAAGATTGGACCCAAGAAGCCTTAGAAGATTTAAGTAAAACCTCAGCAGGCAACCCTTTTCAAACATCAATTTCAACCAGTATACGGGCAAAGGTGGAATGAAAAATGTCAAAAGATTCATCATCCACCAACAAAAAATCATCAAGGGCTTCACCTACATCCTCAAGAAGAGAGTCACTCCAAAGGTGGAGGGGAAGATTAGGCAACTAAACCCAAATTGGGATCTTGTTAAAAGTTTCAGAAACAAGGTTGGAATCTGAGTGCCAAGGCTTAATCATCAACAAATATTTGTCCTCCCAACTAAAAAAATTATCACATAAAATTATATTTCCATCCTGAGCAATATCAAACTTAGCTACAAAAAACCCCTTAGCCATGGGGAAAATATGAACTTTACCAGAAATCAAAGGCTCCCATTCATTAGTGATCCAGGAATGCAGTTGAGGGAGGCTAGGCCAAAAACCCCTAAACTGACAAAATACCCCACGAGCGGAAAGCTCAGCAGCGTTATCCTCTATTTCTTCTACTGTCTCATCCTTCAGCTTCACTGAGATGGCGTTGGACATTGGGATAAACCTGCCAAACGACATCCTTCCATGTCTGAAATCCGCTTTCGACCCCTTAGCTTTCGCCATTGAGCCACTGCCCTTAGTCCTCTCCTCGCCAGACCCCGTGAGGGCACCACCCCCTGCACGTTTGCCAAAGCCCTTCGTAGTGAAAGAACAGCCACCGCCAAGGCCAACAGCATCGACGGCACAGGCAATGTTCTAAATGTTCCTTTCTCTTTGGGACATTGTTTTGGTTGGAGGCTTCTTATTCCTTCACCTTGATTTGGAGGCTTTTTTTGTCCTTCATTCACATTTCTCTCTTTTGGAGAGTTTTTCCCATGTGGTTTTGTTGGAGTTATGGATAGACAGCAGAGAGGGTGAATCCAATGTCTAAAAGCCTTTTCAACCGACCAAGACTTTTAATTACGATTTCCTTTTTCTATCAACAACGAGTAGAGTAATCACTTAAAGATATGACAACATTAACTCATCTATTAGACAACTTATGCAAATATGATTTGAGTGATATATCTTGCATTTTCCAAAACAATTATGGCTGACATTGATTAACAATCAAAGCATGATGACAGTCAGGTGCAACTCATAAGACTGAAGCGATGATCAACATTATTACTCACTTCTTAAACAATTGATTTGAATGCAGCTTTAAAGACAAGAAAGGTATTGAGACAACAAACACCTTTAGCAAATTATAACTATTCTTGAGCAATGAATCAAATGAGAACTTTTAAGCTTCCTTTTGAATTAGACTCTTCAACAATGACTTGTGCAAGATATTTGAACTAAATATTTGCAGATATGAAGGAACAACATTCAACAATGTTCAGACTGATAAAAATTATCACAATCAAGAAACATTATGACATCAAAACAAAGAGACCATAAGACAAAGGATTTTCCGAGTGGAAAACCCTCCTGGGGTAGAAAAACCACTCCTAGACTGCCTTACTGGCTTAATCTTCAAAAACCACTGTTAACAATGCCTTATAGGCTAATTTCTGAACACCAACTCAAGGAGCACCAACCCCTCATTTTGAAACACCAATTTCAAGGAGCACCAACCCCTCAAATTATTTTTAGAACAATAATAATATCAGAGGATCTCTCTATTTTCAAGTAAGCTCATAAAACTCAGTTTTCTCATCTACCTAATACCCTAAGAATCCAAATGTTGAATCCTTAAAATATTACATAGAGAAGAATTACAATACTGTTCTGCATCATGTTTTCCAGATTTTGTATTACAGATTTTTTCAATACATCTTTTGATACAACCAAATAACTATGTCTCAGAATAATGACCAGGAGACTTATATTCAGTGTTCACAACACTGTATTTAAATATATTTTCAAATATGTCTGCCAGAGAGAGGTCTTCAAAGAATGAGTTTATCAGAAGGAATCTGAAACCCTCTTGTTGTTTTAAGAATATGTGCTAGAAGAGTAAATGTCTACAAGAGTAACGCCTGAACAACAGGCTATAATTAAACATGTCAATGATATATCACCACTCTTTTTCATAATTGCAATATTTTTTAACCAAAAACCCAGATCAAGTGCAGTTTTCTTCATAATAAAGACCATTTGAAACTAATTTTAGAAAACCCAAATGCTCAAACATTTATTTCTAAATACCCATAAGCTGAAACTATAATTTCTGTAATGAATGAAGAGATTTCCAATTGAAACTGACAAATTTCTCAAAAAGCACGACTACCCATTGTCTAAAAAATCATAAATAGAAAACCCATATGTTGAATCCATCAAATTAATGATAGGTGGAAGATTTCACAAAAGTATCATTGCCTGTTATGTTTTATGGTTTACCAAACTGTCAAGAAATGTAATCGTTTCATTTCAAAATGAACACAATGATCAATAATAGCATTTGCAAAGAAAATCTGATGCAGGGGAAAGTGTAACCGAACCCATATCATGCAAAAATGTCTTCAGCCACAAAGAGTTATCCAAAAACCAATAACGCCCAAGGAATGCCATTTGCTAAATAAAAACACCAAATAATGATACCTGTTTGTGCAGCAATCAAATAAATACTAGAGATTTGATGCCAACCATTGACTTCCATCGAATAATGATGAGCAATATGCAGGATGAGCTCTCATTTGCACAGAGTTCATAGTCCAACCTGCTTTCAAAAACTCAACACCTCTGGAGTCAGCCATGTTTACAGCAGAGAAGCATATTGCAATGGTGGCGGCTAGGGTTCTATACTCAGCCAAAAAGAAAAACGATTTTCCCTAACATGCTCTCATTTCCATCGATGACTTTGTTAAAATGAAAAGAGATTTGAAATCCACACAAAGTCAAAGAACATAATAATGATCATCATAAAATATTGTTGTCCTAAGGATGCCGATTTAATGATCTCATAGAAGAAGAAGCTAATAGAGGCGTCGACGCAATATATCCACCAAAAAAGGCCGACCACTATAATAATAACCATCAAGTAGCATGCTCAATGATAACACATAATACTTACAAAGTGACTTTTGATATTTGTCAAAGAATCTCATAAAGTCGACATAAGCTTATGGAGAATGATGGTTGTCGATGAATTTACCCAAAGTTAAATATTTAAGAATGAAGCCCAAAAATCATTACCTTCTCTTATATATGAGACAAGATACCATTAGATGCCGATCAAGTCTTGTGCAAAAGTGTCTTCATATACATTGTTAAAATCATATGACTTAGACCAAAGTCATTTATCAAAACAAACTCACCAAAGTCAATCACCTTCGAGCCAATTAAATATGTGTGAGCATGGAAGATCATGAGAATGATATTGACCTTAAGTGCATAAGCAATGCAAATGTATATACCAATATGATGTATCATTGAAGTGAATTGACTCATGTAAAGAGATCATAGCAACGAAATCTGATAGTGCTATCATATGATAATGACTGAATTTTCCAATGAAGCAAGCAAGTTGAATACCATGTGAAGGAGTATATGCAACAATAGTGATAATACAAACATAAGATATACCTTCACTTGAAGAACCTTCATATTGAACTGATCATCACAAACATTTGAAAGAATAAACAGTGAATGCCATTTTTTTGCACATGGAACTTGAGGCATCAGTAAAGAAAAAATTGAATCAACTGTGAAGGCACACAAGGTTGTCCATGAATAAGTGCAGAATATCAAGACCAACTGAAACCATCTGAATGTAAACCAATGCCAAAATTCAACTGAAACCACTGAATGTAAATCAATGCCAAAAGCCAACTGAAACCATCTGAATGTAAATCAATGCCAATGTCATCAAAGAATTACCATAATAAAGCATAAAGATCCAATCTGAGACAGTCAACAACTGAAAGTGGTTTTTCCATCAAGGACAAACCATAAACACAACTGAGATCCAACAAACTCCCCCTTTGTCCTTGATGGAAAAACACAAATGACTCTCCCCCTTTTTTCCTCAATGACAACGGATAGAAGAGAAGAATGTGCAATGCCATGAAACACAACTGAGAAGCCAACCAAATACCATAAGAACCGGCTAAAGATTGAAGACCTGTTACTTGAACATACCACCTTCTTTGTCATGTTCGTTCAAGGCACATTCAAGATCACCTACTCCACATTCAATTTGATTAACTTCAATCTAGCAATACCAGAATTTGAGCACAAACAATTGACCTCTTCTTAGCACAAGTAACCATAGTCATTGTCCATGACAATACACAAAAAAGACCAATGATACTGGTTATTCTTCTTCAAATGACACACATCATTTTACTCTTTTCATACACAAAATATAACTTGAAAGCATGTATACTGCATAATTCATCGTCAATCTATTCTTGTACACCCATCCTCAGTCCATATGAGAACTTCTATTACCACACCAAGAACGATGAAAAAATACCAAAGATAATTAATCTCAGCCCTCACACAACACTGAATAATATCATCACAAAAATAACTCATAACATCAAACATGTTTTTCAATCATTGTTCTCCAAAGATAAATACATCGACATCACTTCAAAACAAAGGCTTTCTTATTTTTAATATATTGAGGAACTCATCTATATGTCTCCACACCACTCAAAGATGTCATAAGGACATACCATTATTTCCAAAACCCAAGCATCCAAAAAGTTCATTTAAAAACAAAGTGCATTGTCATTTCAAAAGCTTCTGAAAACTGTCAACCTCTAGACCAAGCACAAACATTCCTTAATGCAGAGATTCATTCATTACCTTTCAAATTGGATGATTACCTTTGTCAGTAATAACAAAAGGTTAAGGAATTTAAACCATAAAGCTTCAACTCCTATCAATGATTGTCAATATCAGAGTCACAAACCCGAACAAGTAGTCATGACACACTGTCATATAACTCCTCAAACAAATATTACTTTTGATCCATGAAATTTTGTTGTTATGTTACAATCAAAAGTTGTCTCGAATAACACAGTCCATACAAATTCATCACCAAACACACTGTCCACCATAGAAGAGTAAAAAAAGATTTATAGCATTGTCAAATTCAGAAAATAATCACTATCATTGAATGGACTGACTGTCCACCAGTTTTGTGCAAACATTATTCATTATGTCTTTTACTTCATTGTTCATAGCAATACATGTTATGAAAAAGACATTATGTGAGCCAAAATAAGCCATTTCTCTACATCTTATACCACCAAAGCAAATGCAAGTTGTCATACCTCATTCTGACTCCATAGGGGTAAAATATGTTACCATAATAGACTCCCCCTGAGTCTTTGCTTCTCTCAGGACCTGGAGGCAACACTTGTGTAAGGAGTGCACAAGGAGTTTTCTCAAATCATCTTTATTGCTCTTCTTGTCATCTTGATTGCTATTTCTTCCCCACTCCAATGTAGCCTTTTCCACTTGTTTGCTTAAAGTACTTATCATTCTATTAAATCTGCATTGTTGTATTTTATGCCCAAAGATTACATTTAAACAAATAACTTATGATGACTGCGAAGGAAGACTTCCTATGACATTCCAACTTTGTTCCCTTCATAATTATCCTTGTATTCATTCTACAATCTATTCTTAAATGACCAAGTTGTTACAATTGTAACACCACAAACCCATTTCTAGAGACATTATAATGATTCTTATTTGACCATCTCATGCAATCAATTGCCTTGTGACCAAAGTCATTGCACACATAACAATATCCTTGAAAAGAATGATTATACCTGAATGAATGATTATGCCAAGGATGTGAATATCTGAAGACATTTATCCTTTCTCTGTGAATACCATTAGATTGTCTTCTAGCATCAATGTTATCCTTCGGTGCAGCAATACTGTAACCAAGATCAACCTTCATTCTTGGTGTTCGCTTGGCTATAAACTTCTTTCCATCTGAAGTAGTAAACACGGTTTCATGTTTAGATTCGTTTGCAGAGCTTTGTCCAACCTCATATCCCACTCTTGTAGGATCTTTAGAATGCTTTTGCCTACCCACATCTCATTCAACATATTAGTACTATGATCAAATTTCTAAATTTTGCAGTTAGGCCTTGAAATTCCAAGCCCTTTTCTTAAAGCAACTACCTCTTCTTCAAGGTTTTTTTTTTAGACAAGCGATCTTTTAATCTCCAATCCAAACTCACAACTTAGGGTATCCTCTTATATTTTTCGAAATTTCAATTTTGACTTATAATCATATCATCCTTAAAGAGTTAGTTCTTTCTAAAATTTTATGGTATTATCTAAGGCACATAGGAGTTCACCTTAAATCAACCTCACTTTTTGAGTTGCTCATTATTCTGTTTAGAGTTAACTTCACCCAAAAGTTGATCTACTTTTACACAAGTTTCTTGATGATTTAAATATTCATTAATGATCTCCTTGGACTTCTTTTTCAAAACTATGAAGGTTTCCACCACCTTCACTCTCCGGATGTTCACAACTTATTTGATTACCCAAAGAGATATCTCCTCTTGTAACTCACTATTTTGATTCATTCCAGTCAACTTGTCCCAAACTTCCTTAGCACTACTGTAATGAATGACTTTATTTGGCAAGTTATTAAAAATAGCATTTATAGCTCTGGTATTGAATTCAAGTGCTTTCTTCTCCTCAAGAGTGGAAGCAGATGTTGCAGATGTAGTGCAGCCCTTTTCAATTGTTTCCCACACTTCAGACCCTAAAGAAAGTATCTTTCCATCCTATGTTTCCACATAATAAAGTTTGTACCTTTGAACGGAGGAGTTCTAGATCCAGGATACTCTACCATTTCAGAGCTACTGTTTATGAACTCTTCCTTGTTATTCCTTATACTAGATTCAGGTTGAACATGATGAATAGCATTTTGTTGAGAACATCTTTTTCCCTGATTCCTTTTGTTCTTTCCCATATTAACCAAATTACTCCAAGAAACCAAGAACATTCTAGGTGGTTTAGACCTATCAGAGGACCCTTTGCTCTGATACCAATTATTGGAGTTATGAATGAGGACACTGCTAAGAGGGGGTGAAACAGTGTCTAAACTTTTTCAACTTCGACCAAGACTTTTAATTCTGATTTCCTTTTCTATCAACAACAGAGTAGAGTAATCACTTTGAAAGCACAAAGATATGACAACATTAACTCAGTATATTAGACAACTTATGCAAATATGATTTGAGTGAGATATCTTGCTTTTGCCAAAACAATTATGGCTGACATTGATTAACAATCAAAGCATGATGACAATGCAGGTGCAACTCATAAGACTGTGCAAATGATGATCAACATTATTGACTCGCTTCTTAAACAATTGATTTGAATGCAGCTTTATACATAAGAAAGGTATTGAGACAACAAACACCTTTAGCAAATTATAACTATTCTTAAGCAATGAATCAAATGAGAAATTTTAAGCTTCCTTTTGAATTAGACTCTTCAACAATGACTTGTGCAAGATATTTGAACTAAATATTTGCAGATATGAAGGAACTAACATTCAACAATGTTCAAACTAATAAAAATTATCACAATCAAAAAACATTATGACATCAAAATAAAGAGACCATAAGACAAAGGATTTTTTGAGTGGAAAACCCTCCTGGGGTAGAAAAACCACTCCTAAACTGCCTTATTGGCTTAATCTTCAA
>VDFB02217639.1:0-16349 GCA_007258455.2 Sequoia sempervirens
GCTCTTCAAACCTAAAGAGTTTAGAGGGAAAAGGGGAAGAAAAGGGATAAAAATAACTTGCAGATTTAAACTAATTAATGGGTGATACACCAAAATCACTTTCCTTAGCATAGAATGAACCTACAACCATTTATATGATGATACAATAACTGGTAAAACCCTCAACACATAAATATTTCAAAGGAAGATCTGAAATCATAATGATATTTAAAGGATATTAATCACAATAAATATATCTAAAAATTGATACAACCCTTAACCTGTGAAGAGAATTCCTAGTCACAAAGATGCCAAAATGAGACAAACTTAAAAGGTTTCATATAAGAAACACAGAAAAGAAAGATCAATCACCAATCTGCATACAAACATGACACCAAAAATAGATCCAAAATGTTGTATAAAGGCCCTCAAAGGCTCTGAAAATACATACTCCAAAGTCTGATACAATACTTGGAACCAAAATAAAACCCTGTTCTCCAAAAAGTACAAAGCCTCTTCCACTCCAGAATGTTGCATCCTCTAAAAAGGAAATGAGGAAGAGAATAAATAAGCTCAAACTCTTCACCCTAACCCTAGAAAAAGGGCCCCACCTTGGATAAGGGGTCGGATTTGGTAAAAATTCCCTAAAAGAAGGCTCTCAAACTTTCCAACAACTTACCCAAAATAGGAAAAAGTCTCCCAGACCTGGATAGGAACAAAAATCCTCATAAATAGGACTCAAAAGACTCCCAAAAAGGTGTCCCATCAGTCAAAAACTCCTCCCCTGAATCCAACAACTCAAAACCTCCACCTGACATAAACATATTGTCATATCTCCAAGATTTAATGCTCCACTTAAAGGCTCCTCTTGTCATATCTCAAATATCTTCAACTTGCATTAATAACATTTATTTTTTTAAAGTGATTTATAATTTATCACTTTTAAAAATAAAGTTTTACAATTTTAAAAGTGCAAGTTGGAATACCACCTAGCAAGGTCAAATTTAATTATGCATTTAAATATCATTTAAAAATGATTAAGAAATCATTTTAATAGATGATTTACAATTGATTTTAAATGCAAAATTAATCTATACTTCCTAAGTTTTAAACTTTGCATTTTTATATAATCATTTATTAAAAAAGATTAATAAATCATTTTTAATAAAGATTGATATTTGAATTTAAATGCAAAAAAATAAAATAGACCAAAGCATAACTTGCAAAGCCTTAGAGAAAAACGGCTTCAGGAGGAATGAATAAAGTTAAAAACAAAGGCAAAGGTCAAAATTTTAGGGTTCGAACCCTAAAAAGAAGGCAAATGACTTCATTTCGCATTTTCTTTTGAAGGCTTCACTTAGGCACCGCCATACTTCTCAAACCCTAGCTGTGACTTGTTGTTTTCTGGTATTTTCTACCATTGCTGAACTCGAATCTGGTGTCTTTGGTCGAAATAAGAGCAAATGACGTTTTTTCAAAAATGTAGAGGCACTTTGGACGCGATTTTTTCTGTTTTAAATGAGGCTCTTTCATTTTCCTGAGACTTTACTAGTAATCTGGGCACGAATCTGCTTCTTTTCTGGCCGCCATGAGATCTCTGAGCCACGAACTGCTGTAGAGACCTTTCAAATTCGAAAATATGAAGATTTCAAGAGGTATTTTTCTCATGAGGTATTTTTGAGATAAAAGTCTGGTTATTTTCTGCATTTGTGCAAATCTGGGCAATGAATCTGTATTTTGCTGAAAATCTTCATTTCCTGAAGCTGCCATTAACTTCTTTGAAGTATTTTTTTAAAAAACTCAGATTTGGTCTTTTTCTCTCTGAATCTGCAATATTTCTGAAAGTTTCTTTATTTCTCACCCCTCCATGAACATCTGAAGTATTTCTTTAAAACAAAGAATAAACTTGGTCAAAAAGAAACTCAAATCTGGTCTTTTTCTCTTTGAATCTGCAAAAAACTTCACTTACAAGCTGCCATAATGATCTCCTTTTCTGATTTTCTGCAAAAAACATATCATTTTGAAACTACAACAGATAAAATACTTCATTTTCCATGAAAATACAGCCACGTTTTTTTAAATCTGGGCATTTTCTGTTTGATCTCTAGCATGAATTTTTACTTTCAAGCTGCGCCATGAGCATGAAATTCTGATTTCTGCAAAAACATAGCATTTTTGACTCACAATAGATAAAATACTTTGATTTTCTGTGTATTACAGCCATGCCATGAGAACTTCTTTTGATTTCTGCAAAAAACAATTCAACTTGAGCTCATAACAGATGGAAAACTTTGATTTTCTGTAGACATACAGTCCCGTTTTTCAAATCTGGGCATTTTTCTCTCTTTGAATTTGCAAAAAAAAACTTCACTTTCAAGCTGGTACATGAAGATTTCCTTTTGATTTTTTGTAAAAATATTTCATTTTGAAGCTACAACAGATAAAATACTTCATTTTATCATGAAAATACAGCCACGTTTTTCAAATCTGGGCATTTTAAAACTCATAGAAATCTGATTTATGTTTTAAAAGGCAAGCTTTTCTCAGATTTAAAAAAAAAAAAAAAACACTCCAGTTTAGTGTTAATTTTCTCTCACTGTATATGGCTGCATTTTTTGTTTCTATTGGTTGAAGTTGGTTTAGAACTATATCATCATGCTGCAATCTTGGATAAAATCCCTATGAGCCATAGATTACCTATCTCTCAAAAGAGTTAACAACACCATCATCATTGTTGGATGACTGAGATGGACAGATGCAAACTTGAAATCTGAGAATTGATGCTCTGGCACTTGTTACTTTTCTTGATACGCATACATTATGAGCTTATCGTGCTATCACTACTGCTCTTGACAAAAGAAACTTGTAACATTGTATGCCTGTTTGATAAAAGATAATGCATATCTGTATCTTTCATTACTCTTAATTGCTGATTTAAAACAGATTTTCCACTTACTGTTGAAGAACTCGTAGAAAAATGAATCGTTGCAAATCTGTCCTGTACTTGAATACTCTGTTAATGTGACTTTAATCTGATAGGGCAGTGTCATTGTTATGAAATTGTTCAAAACTTGGCTTAAACATATGAATTGAACACTGCTGCTATGAGTTGCTTTTATGACAGCTTTCTTATTTCAGACCGTAGATGATATCAATGACTCTCATGTATGATGTGAATGAGAGGTATTTACCTGATATGCCGAGCTCTACCCTTGTGGGAGCCCGTTTTACTCCACATATCTGATAAATGAACATGATGAACCTGTTCCTGCACACTGAAACAAACATGTCAGCAAAATATAAGAAGCTGAAAGCTTCCATCGAATTACATGCTTTATTTTCTAATTTTTTGCAGTTATCTGATGAATGCTTGATCGACTGCATGTTATATTTCTGTTGGTAGTGTAGATATATGATAGGATCTGGTCCGTCTTTGCTTAGAGATTTTATCTCTAACGTCATCTCTTTTCTTCCTTGCAGACACTTTTGGAGCTGAAACGGAAGCTACAACTGAAATTGGAGCTAGAGCTGATGTCTTCAACTGTCAATGATTCGTCATTCCAGGCAATGACGAATCACCTCCTACCCTATGTTTCCATTATTTTCAATTGAATAGCATACAGTTATTTATGCATTCTTCCTTTGATTGTAAGAATCAGAAAAGTTACTTCCACGGCTTGTGTGGAATTCAGCATTTTTACAGAATGATTAAAAGTATTATTATGCAAATCTTTTCAATTTTTTGTTTCAGACGTTTGCACAATAAACTATGATTCACATGCAAAATGGTCTTAATGATGATAACTAAACATTCAATCAGCAAAACATGAAAATTTTTGTACCTTAAAATGATGAACTTCATCCAGTTTTACTTGTTTTAACTCGGAGTGAAAAAATTAATAGGTAACGAAAGGCTTTTCAGCAATTAAAACCAATAAATCTAACTTGACCTGAGCTGTAAGTAAAAAGTGGGTAACAATCGTTTTGTCACTTATTGTTTCGTTCTTCTTCTCCAACGCATTTTTCTCTCACCTTCTTTGTTCCCCATCAACGCCCTTTCTTTCTATTGTTTCAAGTTTGAGATCATACACGGGTTTTTGAAGGAACTCGTTTATTGAATGAAGCTTTCACTTGTTGTGAATGAGTTTCACTCACAAAGACTATGGCACTATTTTTGAAGGCTTTTACACCAAAACAATTTCTACATTTCAAAATCTCCAAGTGATACAAAGTTCTCATGTCAGGGCAAGCTTTTTGATCAACATTGCACTACGTTCATTGATGAGCCAAATGCTAAAGCGCTGAAAATCCACGCCATCACAGTTGCAATTTGTGTCTTCAAGAAGAAAAATGTCAGGGTGCTGATTTTCATCACCTTGACATCTTAAAAACTTCCTTATACTTCCAAGTGCAAGGGTGCTGAAAATCAACACCATTGCACCAAGTTGAACTTCCTCAAAGTGCAAATCAACGCCCTTACACTTTTTCCTACTTTTCACTTAAACACTTCAAATCATTCCAGTTTTGCTTTGAACCTCATTTTTTCACCTTCAAACATTGTTTTCTATGCTTTGTCGCTCATTCCATGCTTGTTCAACATTGTTGCTTGTTGCACGCATCCCAATGCTATTTTTAGACTAACGTTTGTTGATTCCACATCTTGCAGTTTCTTTTTAGATCTCATGAGAGGATCTACAAAGTTGTTTCTTGATGATTCAATTGATTTTAGATGACAACCCAAAAACCTCCATTGTCTTCAAGGGCTAAAAACAAAATGAAATACAAATATCAAGGTGTTTATCTGCCGACAGTGGTGGTTTCAAAGGTGGATGAGATAAAGGACACCGAGGTTGGTCATCAAGACCTAGTTGATTTCGTGGAAAGAATTGAGAAGAAACCTCTTGAAGATTCTCTAAGAGCCATTGAGCACAATAATTTGCATTTGGTGTCCATGTTCCCTACTTCTATACATAATACAAAAATTTTCCTCCAAGTTGCATCCCATTACATCAGGGAAAGAAAAAGTGTGATTGATTCTTCTGGACATGAGATATTGAGACTTGACCTTGACTTCTTTGATTTTTTTTTCAGAGTTCCACATATGGAGAAGTACACTGATATCTCAATACAACAAGCGCAGGAGGTCTATGACTCAAATCCTAGCAAGGCTAAATACTTGATCAATAGTCAATGGTTGAACGAACCTAGGCACACTATTTCTAGATGGCTAAAGGGACTTTCACAAAGTGACTTCAAGGAAGATGTCAGAGATATGATTACACTTTTGAGCAAAGTGAAGGGGTTTCCTAAATCATCCTATTTTCATGACTGGATGTATGAATACATCTGAATCATAAGAAGACAAAAAGTTCATATTGATTGGGGCAAACAAGTCAGTGATGAAATACATGGACAATTGATCAATGTGCCAACCACCTTGAAGTTCTACATGACTTCTTACTTGGTGTATGTTGTGGTCGTGATGAGGCAATTTCTGGGTCTATCTACGAAAGGGAATAGGCACACAGTACCTATGTACAAATTTTTCTATCAACTAGAGTTGAAGGAAAGCCTTCACCATTTCAAGAGGGTTATTGATGCTTTCTTCATGCCTTTGCTTTATAGCTTTGATTCGACTATCAAAAAGAAGAGAGTATCTGATGATGCCTACAAAGTGGTAAGTAAAGTCAGATGCATATATCTAGAATTCCCAACTTTTACTTACCTAAGAGTAGGGTGCTACACTAGTTGACCTTACATGTTGCCCAGATACCCCTCAGACAAGTGGATTCTCATGGAGATGTGCAGACAGCTGATTTTAGTGCACAAAGAGTAGATGAATATTCATAAGTTGGGATTCAAGTTCCCATTGACAATCAGTAGGTATACCATCAAAAGTGTACAAAAGGCCAAATTAGTCTATGTAGAAATGCAGGTCATGACAATCAGGACCTATAGGTACATGTTTGATTTTGACTACCAAAATGTCAAGAAGAAGTTGCAAAAGGGTCATCAACATAAGTTTCGCTTTGAGGACATCTGGGTTGATTGCAGAGATGAGGAGGCCATTCATAAGATGGATTATTGAAAGCTAACCGTACAACAGATCAGAGATCTTGGTGTTGTTGATCTACCAAAGGATTTCACAGATTGGTGATATCATGAATGTTGCCTATGATGAAAAAGAAATAGCCAAGAGGTTGTTGCCTGCAATTCAATTGTTCAAAAAAGAAAGTGTTTCCATTAGGGAGAGATTGGCACCAATTTTGTCTAACACTACAAAGTGGTTACACAAGGACGACTTTGAGATGAAAACTTTCAGAATAGATTATGAGGGAGAAGGATCCAAAGTAGAAGCTGGCTGACAACAAGATCTCCACATGAAAGATAAATTTGCGGCTATTCCCACTTGTTCACGAAGAGGCCCTAGGATTAAGTTCACTGTTGACAAGGACACATGGGCCATCCCAGAAGGAGAAACTATGAAATCTTAACCATCTCACTCCAAAGGAAAAGGGGTTGTTTCTGAAGAGATAGATTCCAATGAAAAAGGAAATTTCAATGATCAATCCTTGGAAGAAGAAGATTCTGAAGGTGAACAAGAGTTTGAAGGTGATCAAGAAGGTGAACCACGGTCAGAAGAACAAGAGGACGATCAATAGGAACTTGGGAATGATGAAGAAAGAACTATGTCTCCACATGAGAATGTAATTGAAGAACTTCCCAGAACATCATTGCCTGTAACTTCAAATGTTCCTCATACACCTCCAAATCCGAACACTCCACCACTTGTTCCTACATCACCTATTCCCACATCCACCATACCCGCAGTGGATATTTCACCTACCCCTGCAACATCAACCATACTTGATACTCTTTCAGTGACAAGTATACACATGGTTGATATTTTTTCAATTCCTCCATCATCTATTCCTAGCCTGTCATCGCCATCATATGATATCACTTTAGAGACTAATTTTAATTGGTTCATGAATGAATCCATGTGTGATCAACTCAATGTGTAGACTACAGGAGCAGTTATGACATACACTATGCCCATTGTCACAATACTAGTCGTTACTTTAGAAGTGACAGTGACAACAGAGTTGACAGTTAATCTAGAAGCTCATACCTCCTCTCTTACCCCTTGGTTGATATCTCAAGTGTTGAAGCGAAAGAAGCAAATGATTTCTCCAGAAGAGCTCGACCTTGAAGAGATAGTCCCTCCAAAAGCTAAGGGGAAGAAAAAGGCGAAAGTGTATTCACGGTTGAATGTTGACAAGATTGGTCATAAATATGCAAAAATTGGCATACCACCTCCAAGAGGAAGGAGATGTCAACATGGAGGATTACACAGTGACAAGGGTCCAACTTGGTAAGGTTACAAATGAAAGTGCAAAAGTAGTTGCGCAGGTGACTTTGGATATCCTAGCTAGAAGACTAGACAAAATGGAGCAAGCTTGAAGCATGTACAAATAGGAGGCAGAGCATTATGCCACTATTGTAAGGAGACTTGTAGGATCTTCAATTAATGCACAACCATGAGCAATAGTAAGTGTTGAGGACCTAGTTGTCAAGAAAGCTAAGAATTTTTCCTCTAAAGGCAGCGTGTTGTATGATTTCATCAAAAGGATTGTAGAACACAGTTCTCAAATTATAGTTGTTGCGAATGAAAAAGCTACTCTAATAGCCAAGCTCAAAATAGAGCTTGATAAGGAGGAGAATGTACTTCCCAAAGAGTGTGGAGAAATGGAGAAAATGCTTGTTGTGATGGTCACAAATGAAACAGGCAAAGCTGAGTAAATTGGTGGAAGCTGGGGTAATTCTCAACAAGGAAAAATTCATAGAGGTAAGAGAATCATTGAAGCATTGTATTCAAGTGATTGAGTCTCTTATAGAGAATCTCCACCAAGTACAAGAAGGTGTCGAAGGGCATTGTGTTATTCTTGAAAGAGGAATCAAGGAGTTACTAGGGCAGCTTCTTAAGAAGAATCTTATCTTCCTGCCAGCCATAAACTATCCTAAATCTTCAAAGAATCCATCATGAAGTTGGTAAGCAAAGTAGAATTTTCAGAAACCTCTTTGGATGTCATTTGTGATACAAGGCTTACACTGGATAAACTTAAAACGCATCTTGACAGGTGCAAACAGGTTCACTCATCTGCCATGAGATCGATCACAAGGATTCACACCATTGCGGATTACACTGTTGGTCTGGATGAGAAATTCATGCAAGAGACCAGGAAGAAATATGAAAACTTTTGCACCCAAGCAAGGAACCATGAAGATTCATGATCTCCAAGTGTTAGAATTTATGATGCTTTCCATTATGCATCTTGTAAATAGTTTTTGACATCTTAAATGTCTTTTCTTGAAATGTAATTACACCGAAAATCAGATATGTAATTTCTTGAAGACAAATTACACTTTGACTTTGGTCAAAGTTAGGTGAGATTTTCCTTAATTGACTCACCTAACTTTCCTAATTTTTCTCATCCCTCTCCTTTATAGATATGAGGGATTTCTATTGTAATGTTCATCTTTTATCTCTAGCAATGAAGTGTTGCTCATTTTGCAACAAATGTATGAAACTTTGTGTTCAACTTTGTGAATATGAATCTAATCAATAAAGAAGGAAGTTGCATACCAGACTTTGTGTTAGATCAATCATCTTTTTAAGTTGATTAAGATTGGTGGTAATTAGTGTGTGAGATCTAAGGGCTTTGGATAAATCTGTGTAGACTTTATGTTACACTCTTTATTCAAATTTATGTTTATGTTTGAATACTATTGTTGAATGATCTACAAGACTTTGTGCTTGTAATTTTTCATGTTGTTCATAGAACTGTTGTATGTAAGAAGACTTTGCACTTCTAATACGACAAACGTTACAACTCTCATAGATCCATCAGTGAAAAGCTACAAAATGACTTTGTGCCTTTGTGAGATTTTCTTTCTTTCTTTTATTGTTTATTGTTATCATGTTGGTACCTCTACGCTTTGCTTTGACAAGATAGAGGTATTGGAATTACTGCTTTGTTCTTAGTTTGAAGTTGCATGGAATCATAACTACCAATTGTGGAGCATTGTAAAACATCTCTGAAAAAAGTGAGAAGAATGAATGTGACACACCCCGAATTTATTAATTGTAGTGTACATGTTGTAAATACTTAGTTAGTTTTACTTGTTTATGAAGGCAATAAGAAGGGTGCCTCCCCTTTCTAAGAGGAGAGATTACATCTCACATAGTTGTGGCTGAAGTACTAGTTGTGTAATCTGCTAAAAAGTTGATTACATAATTTTCACCCAACAAAATTGACTTGAACAGTGTGTTGTGGGTGTGTTTAGAGTAGAAGGGTATGTTTAGAATTTTGAAATTTTAATTTTAATTTTTTCTTCAATGATGTTTTTGGGAATGATGGTTTTCCAATGTAAAATAAAATTAGAAAAATTAAAATGTGCATGTTTTATGATGAATTTTAATGTGGAGAAGGAAGTCTCCTTATTTTGAAGGTTAATTTGGGAAATTAAAATTTGAATTTTAAATTTTAAATTTTTTGAGCATTCTTTAATGGTGATATTGGAAAATGAATGTTTTTTCCCTTATAATTTTTTTACTCGATGTATTTTAATGTGAAATAAAGTCTCCTTAATTGTTATTGATTTAGAACATTATGAGATGTTTTATTTTGAAAAAATTGAATTTTATGCATTGTTTTTTATGCCACATTTGTTGGAGAATGTGATGAGCTTAGGGTTTAGGTATTAAAGAGAGTTATGGGAATGGATCCCAACGTGAACTTGACCCAAAGTGGCACATAGACAATCACGGTGTGGGGAGAGTTTAGATTAACAAGTGAAAATTAATGAAATATGGGGTAATTGATTAACCAAGATAATGGATATCCCTTTCATGCCTTGAGTGCTTGATGCAGAGCAAGGTGATTTAGGCTTGAACAACACAAATTCAATTGATCTCTAAGTTTGCAAACCCTTCCATGGGTTGGTTCATTCACAACTAGTCTTACTTGCTTGTAGGTGTCCAAACTCACTTATCTTCTTATATCTTTTAGAGAAGTTTGCAAAGGGATCCAACCTATACACTTTCAGGCACCCATTTCCCTGTCCTTCAACATATCAAACTGAATAAACATGTTTTTTTGGAATATTTCACTCAAATTAGGCCTCTTTTTCAAAGGAAGTACTTTCAATTCACCTTACAAACTCTAAAACTCTTCACCAACATGTTCTACCAGTCACATAGGGCCTAATTCCACAATTTGTTTCATCAAAATTCTTCAAAAATCTATTATCTTAAGCAATATCTATCATATCTAAGCCTAGCACCTAGAGTTTCTAGACTAGGGCATGTGCTAAAATACTCCTGACACCATCACCCTACTCTGCAACTATGAAAATATGAAAGAACACTCCTAAAAGGTCCATTCCACCAAACTATAGAATTTTCCTATAGTGGAATGGCCTATTTTGTCATGATTTTCTCACTAAACCCTAGAAACCCTAGTTAACAAAGCAACCTTTGGAAAATTGATTTGTTCTCCCTTAAAACTAAATGAAAAATGATCAAACTTGATTACATCATTATCTTGTTGTACGGGGCCGTACATAATTTGGAAATGCAAGAAAACATAGGGAATTCACACCAAAATAGAGCAACAATGTATTGTTCACCCAAAACTTCAACAACCCTGCCTCGAAGATGCTTGAGGCCTTTTAAACATGTTCTCATCAAAACCCAGCGGTCCCCAACTGAATTTTGAATGGGGTGACCGTTCAACTTCAACTACCCATCAAAAAGTGATAATTGCAAATGCAACTTTTACAATTTTGCAACATTATTGACAACTTTTAGCATAACACTACTAAGACCCTCTATGACTCTTTATTACATCAAATTTGGTCTCTCAAACCTTATTTACATCATGAAATGACACAAACTAAACCAAGACT
Source organism: Sequoia sempervirens (assembly GCA_007258455.2). NCBI lineage: Eukaryota > Viridiplantae > Streptophyta > Pinopsida > Cupressales > Cupressaceae > Sequoia > Sequoia sempervirens. The sequence continues at coordinate 10,951 of VDFB02217639.1, forward strand.
CCTCAATGCACAATCAAACCAAAATTTCTAAAGGTTCTCTTGCACCAATGCTCTTATAGGCTAATGATGATTGAAACAAACAAGATGCTCAAGGTGTGTAATACTATTAGAATTGTGAATAAACATGAGTCGTGGGATCAAACAACAAACACAAATCTACACAAGAGAGATGCAACCAATAATTTGCTATATCATTAACAAGAAAAACATACAAAATGAACCTCAAGAATCTTCATGAAAATCTTCATATGAGATCTGGTCTAGATAGATAATACAATTAGGGTTGAGTGCTATATAAGAGCAACCTTGAATGATAAAGGGATTAGATCATGACAAGTGTCAACATCTCATCTAATGAAAGAGAATGATATAATAATAGCTCACTTCAATTAACATAAAAAAGCACTCAAGTTTAGATTAAGTGTATGAAATGAATTAGACTAATAATCAATTAAAGATTAATTAATTATTAGCTAATGCATGATTACTCTAACACCCCCTTAAGATGAATTTATATGAATTTAGGGAGTAGTTAACAACCCTAAAAAACCAATATATAAAAAACAAAGAATGCATGATGGGTCTCGACAAACAAAGCTTAATAATGTACCCATGTACAAGCAATCTAATCTCTCACAACTAGACGAAAGAAGGAGAAAACCTCATGGGAAAAACTACTCTCTAAAAGAGAGTAAGGAAAATAAAGGATTGAAAAGCCTCGAAAACAATGTCTCAAAAATAATAGGAACATGAAGAACATTGTTGAAACATGAAGAAGCTATAAATAACTGTCGACAGATGACTGCTATAGTAGTGGAATGTAGATCCTCCTTTGAAACAAATAATGATCAAGATCAAGAAGAAATTAATTTGCATGAGTGCCACCAACAACACTACTCGAATCAAACGGAAAACAAAGGAAAACATCTGGAACTTGAAGATACAAATGACACAGGTACCAATAGTTTGAAGAACACTTATCAAATGAAAATTAAAGGTTGCCTCCAAAATGGGAATCCAAGAATGTTTATATGGTAAATGCTCTATCTCACCGAAATGCATGGGTAACTAGCGGTTGCATCTACCTAATACATAGTATCAAGAACTAGATACATAGATCACTCCAAAACGAAACCAAGGAAGCATTTACACCAACAGGAAGAAAAACCCCTATAATGCAAAAAGGGAGAGCTAAGATAGGTACATTGAAATTGTGTCATAAAGAAGTGAATGAAGGAGAAGAACATTTGAACATGCAATTGAGAGTACTTGTAAATTAAAAGGTGTGCAAACTAGGGCATATACACATGAGGCAAGAATCATTGGGGTTTAAAGTTATTGTGGAAGGAACATTCACTTGACAAAGGTGTGATGGAAAAACAAAGACACTCATAACCCATCCATGACACTTTATATCATAGTGCAAGTACAATAGGAATAACAAAATATTCAAAAATTCCCAAAAAGTATACACCAAAATGACACTTTATTTCAGTGCATCTACAAAAGAGAAATTACATGCAAAAGATGTCTACAATGCCCAAACAAGACAAAATGTTGAAATACATATAGAATAGTCTAAAACAAGTCATGTCATGCAAACAAAAAGTTTTTAGGAGTTAAAATGTCCAAGTAATTCATCAAAATGTGAAAACAAAAAAATGAATAAAATATACTTGGATAAAAATTTGGTAAAATTGTATAGATGGATGTGAAGAGCTTTGAAAGGCCTTATGTAGTCACATTTTACCAGAAATTTTATCTTTTATTGTTGTGTGTGGGAATGTTTGGGCCTTGGTGTGTCTCTAGGTTGTGGATACATGTGTGCTTGTTAGCATTCCCTTGCTTGATTGCTTGAGTTATGTGGTTGGAAGGTTAGTGGACCTTTGATTTTTTAGGAAGTGTTGGTTGTGTGAATTTTCTTATGTGATTGTCTCCTTATTGAGCTTGATGATTGAAATGAACTTATGAGGTCTTGAGTTTTCTTTTATAATTCTCTTGATAACTAAGGTTGTCAAAATTTTAGTTGAAAAAGGAATAATTATGTTAGATTTGATTGAGTATTATGTGCTATCATGTGAATTATGTATTTGACTGTGAAGGAAATGATATTGTATTCATAATGCCAATTTGTGAAAAGAGTAGTGAAGTGTTAATGCTTTCTTAGGGAACCTCATGTTGTGTGCCTTAAATGTGGCAGGGAAAAGTAGGAATATAGCCATGATTGTGTAATGGGATCTTTCCCTATGTGCCTTATTGTAGTTGAAAATAACAATTGTTTTCTTTTGTGTGGTTAATGGAAGTGTTTCCTAATTGTGCATTGTGCCTTGGATTCAATTGAATGCATGTTCTATGCAAATTTATCTTGTAGATATGAAAGAAAGGTGTTTGATTAGAATGAATCTTTGGGCGAAGGATTTAGGTCACCGAATTATATTCCTACCCTGGGATGTATGTGTGAATTTGTGTATGGTATCAAATACCATTAAGTAAAGTTTATAGATAAAAGGGAATTTTAGAATCATATGATAGTAATTAAATAACAATCATTGTAAGGAAATTCATGCATTAGTAAACCTTGCATTGTTAATTCCAAAATCCAAGTTCCTTCTTTCATTGCATGGTGTTCACAAAATATAGAATGACATGTGCATTGTAGGATCATTATGTTGGTGAGACTTGGGGTCCCCAATTGCATTTCTATTGATAGAAAACCATATAAACGTTAACTCATTATATCCTAATTAGAGATGTAGAAATATTAAATGCATGAGAAAATGAGTTTTGGTGTTAATTAATTAGACTATATTTTCTGTGATGTGTGTTGAGCATTGAATACCCTTGTTTGAGAAAATATGTTATCACAATTGTGTATGTCAAATAGTAGAATAGAATATTTTTGTAGGACCATGGTGGAACAATGGGTAAAGACTTAATTCCTTTAACTAAAATCCTTTTGATGTGTGTCATTAGTTAGTAAATTTTATTGTTAGGAAAGTAGAATTATGTTACCTTGTTGAATTTCCATGAGATGTTCATTTAAATGACAATGATTATGTGTGTGTTATAGTACACCACCTTGTGAATGAGGATGTTTCCATTGATCTAGCAGGGTTTAGTATGTATAATTTTATGTATCACTCAAATAAATTGGAATGTATTATGATATTTTCAATTATGAAGAGATATGGATAAATTTTATTTATACCTTGGAAAGAGTAAACTTGGTGGATGTTGGGGGTAAATTCTTGAAAATTTTATGGGAATGATTTTTTAATTATGTGTAAGGAAATGGTTTTTTTGCATTAATGATGAATTAGAAAATAATTTATTTGGTATTCTCTTGTGGATGTGAATACCCTGTACTGGTGCTTATGTTGTGTATTGTGAACATCCTATATGTGATTTGTGTATTCATAAGATTGTGGTACTGGGTACCCATCCATGGATGGTGTTTTTGGCTAAAAGTAATGATGGAATCATGATTTTTTGTGTTTTCTTGTTTTCTACCTTGTTCAGAGCCCACCCAAGGGTGGTTGATAAGTCAACACTTGTGGGGTCAAGTAGAATCATAGTATAGAAGGCTATGGTAATATGTCATGGAATTCACATTGAGTAATCCTACCAACCATTTCCTTTCTAAGAATGATAATTCACCTACTTCCCCTATGTAATACACCATTGAGTGGTTCATAGTGTTAGCCTTTTCCTTTCCTCATTGTTCTTGATGGTGACATCAACAATTATACTAGTTACCAATGATAGGCTTGCTCTTACCTCATTATTTTTTGTAAATTGTGTTCCAGCATATGGAGATTGACTATGCCATGTTGTGATGATTTCTATATCTACCTATTTTTAAATACAATGCCCATGGATATGATTCCACACCATACTAATGTTTCGACATAGTGAAGTGTTAATTACATGTTGTTGATGGTAGCAAGCTATGCTTGAGGACTTGATTTTATTTATATATATGTGAAGGTGCATTCTATGTTATGTTATACCTACTTGGTACTGAGTGGTGTGGGGATGCTTGCACAATTGTAGAGAGGGCCTCATGTTTTCTACAATAGGTTGTGTTTGGTAACAATATGATTGTGTATTGCTATGTATACCTCTAGCTTCAGCGAGTGGCCCATACTTTCCTACTCTATGAGGCATGTTTCTATACGGGATGTGGACTATGTGTGTCTTCTCTATGAGGCACATTGCCATGCAACATATGGCCTTGCATGTGTTGTCCTCTTGGTGTATGGCTATGCCCTATAGGGATTCATGATGTGCATGCCACAAATTGGACATATGAGGGAGATGTGGCCTAGGCATGTTTTTTTTGCTAGGCACATTATCATGCCATGTTATTGTGTTCATGCCGCAAACACACATGAAGGACTATACTTATAGTCAAGATGTGACTTCCCTCCCTTATTTCAATTATTGGTGACTTTTGCAATGCTTATGCGGGCCAACTATTATTATTTTATCTCGATTGTATTAGTTTAGCCACTATTTGTGAAGTTAATTTTCACATAGCTCTTGTAGTTACACTTGGTTTAGTGTTGAAATTGTGCACATTCATTTATCTTATTGTCAAACTAGAAATTCTTTCTTTGATATTTATGCTTTTGTGGTGGTTAGGATCTCTTTTGTGTCCAAGTGTTGGACTTGTGTTGTGATGTGATTCCTCATCGGGGTCATGGGAGATGACCTTGGTTGAGTGTATATAAGGAAGAATATGTAGGGAAACTTTGAGGATGGGGGTATGTGGATTGTATTGACAACCATGAGCCACTACTTTCCTAGTGTGTGACTATCTCTTGGAGGTTAAAACCCTTAAACAAACAAGAGGCAGGTCACTTTTGGAAATGTATGGAGGGACTCGTCAGGTGCATGTAGCCCTAACACCATCATGCCACATGATTTATTTTGGGCACAAATTCTTGGACATTTTTATATTATTGCATATTCATAACCTACATGTACACCTCATGTGATTACCTTGTGATGTGGATGCTAGAATGTATATGTAAATGGATTTTTTTCTTTCAATCTAGCTACATATGAGTTTTTTTGCAATGTTAATCATGTTTTGAAAAAAGTGAATTATTATATCCATGTGGAGAGAAATATTGATTATTCTTTATTTCATGTTTTATGTTGAGATCTAATGAGTAAGGTGTGTTTTAGAATTTAATGACAATTCTTTTAAGGAAATTGGATGTTTTGTGTTATCCTTCTATTCTATTCAATGGTGGATTATGTATACTATTACTTATCTTGTGGGTGATGTGTGATTTCTTTGATTTTGGCAAAAGGAAGGTTCGTGTATGGTGTGTGATCATTTTGACTTTCATGACTTCTAAGAGTAACTCAATTTCTAGTGGGGGAGGATA
>VDFB02217640.1:0-13150 GCA_007258455.2 Sequoia sempervirens
ATACTTAATTTTAAAATTTACATAATTTCCCATGGAACAATTAGATGGAACAAATTATATAAGTTGTATATAAGTGTATATAAGATTCTTGAACTTAAGAATTCCATGAAACAAATATAAGTTGTATATAATTGTAATTTAGGAAAAATGATTTTAAAAAACTTCACTACATTTCAAATAAGGATTGAAAGAATATATATGGGTTTACATGCAACCAAAAGAAGTGAGAGATGATGCTATCAAGATTCTTGAACGAAAGGGAATTTTTCCATGGAACAAATATGTACATATAATTGTAATTTAGGAAAAATGATTTTTAAAAACTTCATACATTTCAAACAAAGTTGAAAGCATATATATGGGTTTACATGCAACCAAAAAGTCAGAGATGATGCTATCAAAGATTCTTAAACTTAAGAATTTTCCATGGAACAAATATGTACATATAATTGTAATTTACACAAAATGATTTACAACTATGTACAAGTTGTACTATAAGTTCTCATTTGAACATGTATAGGGTTACAAGTGAACTTGAAAACCATGGATATAATCTAAGTCAAAGATTTTGGTTCAACCCACTCTTCAATAACATGTAGAATTTTTTGATGATCATCACTATCTAGTCTCCATTTTTTTCAGCCGCGTGCATGTGGGCGCATGAAGATGTAGAATTGGTAGCAATTATTAAAGTGACTATATTGATATACCTTGTTATCGGTTGATAGTCAACAAAATGAATCCCATCTTTGAACAACAATATATCTATGAGACACATGAGTAGCGAGAAACCTAGGTAAGACATATGAAGGCGTGTGCAGCATTTTTTTTCTTTCTCAAGGTTTGTACAATATATATTTAATTTTTATAATGTAATGTGCACATGTGAACATAATGTATATATAATTTTAAATTCAAAACTCACCTGTGGGAAATAACATTCCATCACTTGTTTCAGGTTGTGTTAGCTTATTCCTCTCTTATGTGCAACATAATAAATAATAGCTAACACCTTCGATGTTTCCAGGCTCTGATATGACTGCAAAAACATCTCCTGTACACCAAATTTACACAAAAAAATTAAAATTTTTAGAAATGTCTAAAGATCATTAACTAGATATATATAATATTTAAATTATTAAAAAATTACACATGTACCTTTTCTAACCAATCCTAAAATATGAATTACTTAATCAGGTGAAATCAAAGGAATGTCTTCAAATCTTTTCTTCCTCTCGTTTTTCATCATATGTTTTGAAACAACTAGTGGCCTTTGTATCCCATTTACCAACATTTCCAAGTTCTTGATTGTTGCATGTATAATCAAAGTTTCCCTCTCAGTACTTAGTGCAAAACAAAGAGTAGTCCTTGTGTCTAATATCCATCCATGTGACTATTTGAACTCTAACACAATGCAAAGATCTTTTCTACCCTCTTGCATCCATGCATCGATCTTCTATCCACACCTGGAATAGATATGTACAACAAAAAACTTATGTGAACAAATATGTATATATATATATATTTTAAATTTAAATAAATTCAAATTTTTGATTTAATGTAATTTATACATACCCGATATCTCCCAAAACACTCTATGTGGAATGTGTCAGTTTTTTTTTGAAGGTGTGCCAACCACATTTGAAGCAAAGTGTTTCTTGCATCATTCAACAACATCATGTGCATTGTCTAGATGATCTTCTGGATAACTCATTTGATGCTTTCTTAAAGCTCGTTTGATGCAAGCTCCTGCTCTATCATGCTCAGCCTTTCCATGCCAACTCTAAAAAAAACTCCAAACATGTGGTATTTTTGTAGATTTTATGATATCTACAAAGTGCATAGAATGGCCGTGAAGATTTGAATTGTTCCACACATCCATCTGACCATACAAAATGATTTTCAAATTTTACACCCCTGCTTCTCAAATTCTCAAAAAATATTGTAAAGTAATGTTGGACAAAAAGTGTGTCATGCTCTTTATCATCACTAATATAAAAGTGATATTTTTTCTTAATGGATCATTCTTCATCTGTACTCTCAACATCATCCAATTCTATTTGTGTATGTCGATAACACACACGAACCATAATAGTGATCTGCTTTGAAAAGTAATACTCTGATTGAATCTCCTTTTGATGTACAAAGGAGTAATTTTCTGCAAAGTCAACTACTAATAGAACTGTTCCACGTGGGAAAGTATCTCTCAATTTTTGGAATTGTTGTGCTTGCCACTTAGCAAAAAAGGAATATTATATGTATGGTCGTATCAATTTTTGAAAATCTTCCATAAATTTTCCAATGGGAATATCCTCTTCTACATAGTTCAACCTTGTGGATTCTTTCCCAAAATTTGTTTGCAACTTTACATACTTGTACCTTTGTGAGTACAATATGTGAATAACTAATAAACCACACAATCAATGAAACATTACATTAAAGAGAATCCAAATAACAGTCTATGAGAAATTGAAACAAATAAAATCTCTAAAAATAGTACTCACCTCTTGCAATTTACTATCTTTGTTAGGTCAGTATCCTCAATTCTTGAAGGAAATTTAGCCAAATTTCCACATGTCTCACAAATTCCTTTTATGCAATTTATTTGAGGTCTATTTTCATGATCACATAATATATAATTTATGAAAAAACTTTCCTATTTAGGAGGTTCATTAAACCCACATCTTTCTTCTCTCATCTTTCGAAACACTTGATAGTAGAAATCAAATTCAATATTATAACGACAACAAGTTTCAAAAAACTTGTTTATCTTCACATAATATGGCTTTAACCTTTGAAACATTGTTTGCCCAATCTTTATATGAGGATATGCATTACAAAAGTTCATATACATCTCAAATTGTGTTATGTCTAGCCAATGTTTGATATGATTTTCATAAATACTAGGTCCAATCTCGTGTCTCATAACATCTCTAGTATTTGATGATGGACGAGTCTGTTCATGCCAAAAACTTGAGACCAAGTTCCTAACAACATCTTCAATCCTGTCAGAACAAGGAGCTCTACACATAATTTCCCAATTGCCTTCTAAACTCTCATCCAAAAACTTTCTTTTTTTTTCTCATATTTTTTCAATGTGGTTCTACTATAAACAATTTTAGTTGAAAGTGCATACATTTTTCTTTTTCTTGCTATATCTTGATGTACAATAGATGTCAACATGTATCACCCTTCTTGTAGTGGCCTTATCCACTGATCGAGATTCTTTCCCAATGGAATCTAAACCCTTTTTAACATTTTGAACAATATCCTTTTGTAATCCCAAGTGTTTCTTCTATTTGATGTCAAATGTACACCCAACAATTGTAATGACTCTTTGAGCTCATCACGAAGAAGTAAACATGATAACAATTAGGTTTTTTCGAGTGTATCAAGATGATTGAAATGATGATTGATCATTCCATTTATAGATTTAGTGATTGACCTCTTTCTCTTATTATAAGGCTGGTTGGCATAGTATTTCAGTTTCTCCATATCCATTTCAAGTAAATGATCTAAATTTCTATGAGAAATTTGTTTCCTCACCATCTCAGCTAGTTTTATATGCTCATCCATACCAGTAGGAGGAAGTGATCATGACCCCTCTCCAACATGCATTGTTTGTTCAACTTGTGCCTCCTCCCTATCTTCAAGGACCATGCGTTCTAGAGCGGATTCATTTGATCCAATGTCTAGATTTGGCTCGACTTGAGCATGAAAACTTCCTACTTGTTGATCCCTTCCTACATGTCACAAAATATTTTGCAAACAAAAGTGAGAGATGATGTTATATAAGTGAATTTTATGTATGCAAGCAAGCAAACTAATAAGACATGATGCTATAAGTGAGAGAAGTTTTTGCTAGTTTTATATGCTCATCCATACCAGTAGAAGGAAGTGATCTTGACCCCTCTCCAACAAGCATTGTTTGAACTTGGGTCTCCTCCCTAACTTCAAGGTCCATGTGTTCTTCAATGGATTCGTTTGATCCAATATCTAGATTTGGCTTAACTCCAGCTTGAGGAATCCCTAGAGCATAAAACATAAAAATAATGAGAACATTGAAGTGATGGAAAGAAAAGACCAAAGACACAAAACAACTACATGCACATGTATGAAAAAAAATCCATAAATGCATAGCCAAGGATAGGATACACATAGGTCAAATTCCATGCCAAGCATCAAAGTTTGAGGATTATGCATACAAGCGAGTTAGAACTTTTAGGCTAGTGATATAGTAGAGGAAACCCTTAGAGTATAAAAGTATTTATAGTCATTCAAGTGAAATAAAAATTGCATGACCAAGATGACTTGAGCACATTTAAAAGTATTTATAGTCATTCAAGTGCAATAAAACTTGAAAGTTTGAAAAAGCACAAAATAAGTTCAAAATGAAGAAGAAAATAAAGACAATATAAAAACAAGACCTAATAAAAATGAAAAGGAAACAAAGAAACAAAAAATGTAAAGGGGAGTCTTTATATTGTCCAATAAAAATGAGACATATGTGGAAGGACAACAAATCTCTCCTATTCTTTCAATTAGGATTTCTTGGTCTTGGATGTATATCTCCACAGTGAAATCTTACAAAAACTTCAAGATGGATAATTGTAAACTAATAGGTACTCCAATAAATGATGGTAAGTGTGTACCTTGGAATTTTACCCTACTCTAATGTGCAAAATAACTAAAAATGCAAGTGGAAAAATACTAAGAACACTTCGAAGATTAGCCTAAAGAGTGGTAAAACAAGGAAAATAGATGAGATAAGATGAAAATTGATTATACCTTCCTTGCTGTTGAAGACTCCTTGGTTGGCCCTTGATTTAGATCAATTTGTGTGCTCCTTGGATGGCTTTTGATGTAGCTAGATGCAAGATTGAATGTGCAAGGTGATCAAATTGGATGGCTAAATGATAGCAAGTGCTTGAGAATGCAAATTGGCAGCATAAGGTTACTCAAATCAAAAAGTGTTGAAAATGTCCTTGAGGAGGGGGTATTTATAGGAGAATTTGAATTCTCTAGAGAATTCAACGGTGGAGATTCATCCAACAAGGTCAAGATGAAGGGCTATGGTGAGTTGAGAACTCACAAGCCCTCACATCTTGACATGTGGATGGTGAAGTGGCTAAGGGAAGATGAGGTGTAAGTGAGGTGGCCAAAAGGTACATGAGGTGGAGGAAGGACAAGTACCTTCCAAGTACATTGGGAGATGGGAAGAATCTTGGGTGAATAAAAGTGAATTTTAAATTCACAATGATTGGAAGAATCTAGTGGATAAGACAATGTTCCCAAAAGGTGGGAGTTTGCCACATGTGACTTGATGTGACAAGTCAAAGGTTCTAGAGGATGCATGGGAAAAGGGGATTCTTGGAGGAATAAAGGTAAAATTCGCTTGAAGTAAGGGAGGATTGACCAAGGTACTGAGTAGGTCCTGACCAATCAGTAATTAGAGGATGAGTAGGGGTTAATGAGGATTACAAAACCAGCAAAAGTTGGAGGGATGTGACTTACATCTAATCAAGGATTAGGCATGTGCATCATATGGATAGGGAATGGATTAGGATTAGATGAAAATGACGTAAATTAAATAAATGTATTATTTATTTAATTTATTTGATGAAAGGAGGATTAAAAGAGTAAAGTATTTAATTATTAATTAAATACCTTAGGGATTTGGCATAATTAAGGGTATTAATTAAATAATAGTAATATTACTTAATTAACTTGGATAAGAGGATGTTTAGATGAATTTGGATAAATTAAGTGTCCAAATTTGGATGTCTACAGTAAGAAACCTTCAAAACAAATGTGTGTTAAGACATAAAAAGAATAATCTATCATATAACTATTATTCCTTGGCACCATATAGCTTGAGTTTTGATGTATACATGTGTTAGTCTCTAGAAAATCTGACATTGCATTGAAATAAGTATAATTTGAGTTCTAATTTTCAAATAATTCTAGAGCTTAGAATTGGGCATTTATTAAAATATTTAAAAAATATTTTTAAGGAACTATTGATCATTAGATTAAATTCAATGGGAGTTTAGAAAAATCTTAAGCTAATTAGATGTTGCAATGTAGATTGGATAGAGGATATTGATCACCAAATATCAACATTGGAATGCTACTTCATTGTACATGAAGGTGTAGTTTCATGAATAATTAAGAAAAAATAATGGTTTCTTTCAAAGTGAAAAGTTAGAATATATAGGAATTTGCAAAGCCATAAATAATTAATGTGGTTGAAAAAATTATGAAAATCAAAGTCCAACATAGTGAGGGACACAAAATTTAAGGTTTCATTGGAGAACTAAGCATGTATTGAAGTACACTATCATTTTCTTCATGAACAAAGTAAAGAGAAAATTGTGTAGATGCAATACTCAACAATGATAATGTGATGACAAAAACATTAAACAAAGGTATTGGTAAAAGATAAGTGTAAGGTTTGTAGGGAAGGATTTAATGTACAATATTTTAGTTTAAGAGTACATTTTAAGTTGGGACCTATTGTAAGTTGAAAAATGGTCATACATTAAACATTTCTAATTTTAATAAGAAAGCCAATGCAAAATGTATGCACATACAAATTTATGTTTAGGTGTACCAACCAAATTATTGGGTGGAGTAATGCACATTATGGATTCCATCCCATCAAATGAATACTCATGTTTTTTCAAAGTAAACGAATTTAAATTGGACATTTCAAAGTAGATTTAGTCTTTTATAAGACTCTTAAAGACCTAAATAAAATTGAGGTGTTAATAAAAGTCCTAAACACACACTTGAGAGTGAGAGAGAGAAGAAAAAATCATGTACCTTGTTTCTTCTATGATAATTTTCCAAGTTTTTTTCATGCCTCTTTTGTTCTTCTTCTTTTGACAATTTTTGTTGAGACGCATTTTTTCTTTTTCTTTGTTGTCCCATTTTCTTCTTCAACTTAAAGATGACTCAAAACAAGTCCTCTACCAACTTAGTTAAATTCTCCTCCATTTTTCTTAGTTGATAAAAATGAAAAGTTGTGAGGCTCAATATTTGTCCTCCTTGATAAATGTGCAAAACTTATTCTCCAAAATCCTAAATGCGTGATGTAGTGAGAATTAATCTTGCAATTTGATATCTAGAATAATGAAAATAAGCTTCTATTATATGCATATGGGATGGGAAAAAATTTATTCTAGTGTATATGGAATAACTAGATCCTAGTTTAAATGAATCAAGTAGTAAACAAACAAGTTATTTTGAACATTGTGGAGTTTGTTGTTATTTAATTCATAGGTATGCACAACATATCTAGTAATTTTAGAATTTTATTAAAGTGTCAAAAATGTATATTAGAGGTATAATTTGAATTGAATTTTCTTAATTATATTTGTTCAAATTGAATTTCAAATTACTTGTCAATAATGTATAATAGAGGTATAATTTGAATTGAATTTTCTTAATTATATTTGAATTGAATTTCAAGTTACTTGTCAAAAATGTATAATAGAGGTATAATTTGAAACAAAACTTCTTAATTATATTTGAATTGAATTTCAAGTTACTTGTCAAAAATGTATAATCTAGAGGTATTATTTGAATTGAATTTTCTTAATTATATTTGAATTGAATTTCGAGTTACTTGTCAAAAAGATTACATTTTGTTCTCAACTCAATGGTTCATGTTGCTTAAGTCATTTTAAAAAAAATATTTATTGTGATCAACATGAATGAACTTAATTATAAAGTGGCACTGATTTCCCTAAAATTATACTAGAGATAAAATGTATATTGAATATAAGGAAATGTAAGTTGTAAGAGATCATAAAATAAGAAAACATGTATGTATATTGAATATTTAAAGAAAATGCATACATATATTATGTGTAAACATGTTTAAACCATAAGAAAACACATGTACATACATGTAAAGGGATTCAATGTATAAACATAACACATATTATAAGCAAAGAGGCAAATGTATGTATATATCAGATAAGAAAATATATGTACATATCATATAAGCAAATGTAAATTAAAGATCATCAAATGTCAAATACTAAAGATCAACAAATAAGCAAATATGCGTTGAGATCATCGGAATCGGGCACTAAAGATCATCATATAAGCAAATACGTGTGGTAAAGATCATAAATCTGAGTGTCTTGAGGGGCCCTATATGAATGTCTACTCCGTCGAAACGGCTCCTCCCGAATAAAGAAATAGTCCCTACTCCCCGATAGATGCTGAGGCCCTACAAATAAAATTGTGTACAAGATATTGTTAAATACATATAATTTATATTAAATAAATTTTTTATGAGAAGTTATTTTTAAATGAACTTGTATTTTAAGTATCGTCTAGATCTATGTGCATGCATAAATATTGCATGTACATATACGTGTTGATTCTATAAACATGTGAAACTCATGTCCATTGGTAGCAAATTCATCCCACGAGTCCGCCCGTCATGCACATGATCTGGACCAAGGCTAGAAGTGATATGAGGTATGTCCACCTGTAACAATATATATACACATATATATCAACTTACATGAATATCTAGTTAAAAAGAAATTTAAAAAATAATGAAAAAAGAATTGAAACATGTACATCATCTGATATCGGATGACCTAAGTCCTCTGCAAGGGCCGCCTCCACCATATCCACCACATGGTCAAGTGACAAATCAACATCTGCATCCATCTGATCTATCCCATGTTGTGCCATAAATGATGAATGTAGAGGACTATGAAGGTGAGATGGCATCAACGATGATGAACCAAAACCAATCAACATATCAGTAAAACCCATAGTCTGTGCAACTATCAAATGAACTATAGTTGGATCCTGACGCGCAGTAGTGCTCGGTTGAGAGTGATGGGATCCTGGAGCTGAACAAGTTCTATGTGCTGCAGCCAAATGATCTCTTACATGCTCTATACCGATCCCATAGTCTGATGCAAAGTGGGCATATGCCTCCAACAGGTCCTCAACCAAACAATGCAGAGTCTTGCATGCCATATCTCTTGTAAGTACATCAAGCTGTGTAGGAGTAGGGATGTTGGCCGCTATAAAAGGATCCATGGTGGTCCACTGTGCTGAAAATGGCGTGGATCGAGAACATTTAGACATCAAATACTAACCTACATGATCATCAGATATCCTAGTGGTGGCATCCGTAATGTCACCTATAGTGTCAATTGCTTCCTTTTGGGAAGCAATGACAACCTCATCTGCTATGGGGGCTAGAGCTGGGGTGAGAGCAGGAGACCTCTCACCAACCAATGCCCTAAACATTGGGGTTGGTCTACCTCCTCAATGATAGGTGGGCCTATCGAAAATCCTGCCACGCCCCTAACCAACATATGGTGGAATGTCCAGGTAGTTGACTTTGAGGCCCAAATGGACCTCAGCATACAACTGATGAACAAAATTTAATGGAATCTGGTCATTGTTTGGGTATTGACCATGTGCTGCGAGAAATCATGGGTAGATCAATTCAGCCATAGGACAATCAACACATCTAGTGACCTGGTATCCCCTAACCTTACGTACATTTTGATAAAAAGGAAAAAAAGTGCTCTTTACCATTTCTTTGGTCACACTATCCTGTATTTGTTTAAAAGGAACATCACCATGTACTTATCGCCACATGTGGGAAAGAATAGCAACTACTTTATTTGGGGAATATGTACTAGTCCTCTCTAGTTCATCTCTTAATTTTTCTAAACTATGTAATATTGACATACATGGTTTAGAATATATCCCAGGGTTTGCACCCTATGCTAATGAGTCTCTCAATTTTTTAATCTCATTAGTGGTATTTGCAAACAAAGAATTTGGCTTAGGTGGAACATGATTTGCATTTTCCATGTTATATATGTCATATGTCTTGATTGCACTTCAAAGGCAATGGACTTTTGTTGGAAATGTATGTCTGGATGGGGTAACGAATCTAAATGGGTTGTAATAAATTCCGTCTACTCATCAATGTGTTTTAAATGCAGGTGACGATTTAAAGGGTGCCAAGACAGCTATGATGATGTCGCCAAAGGAGGTGAATTTGTGGAAAATGTAAAATCCTCCATATGAGGGATGAATTTTATCATTACATTATGAGTGAATCATCACCGATTATATAGCCAAGAACATCGAAAAATTTATAGATTGGAAAGAAAAATAATCATTTATCATATTTTTATATAGCCATAGAAGTTTAGATTCCATCGAGCTAATTTAAACTTATAAGGTGCATAAAGCTATAAATTGGCGAATCGTTAAAACTAATTTATTAAGAATCAAATCTAATAAAGTTTGACTTCATATTGCATACTTGTTATAAATATCTAACTAATCCAACCATACATTTTATATATGTTAAAAAATATATAATTTTTTTTGATAAAGGGAAAAATGGGTTTTACAGGGACCCGAAACCACAAAGTTTACAAAAAAAGAGAGAGGACAAAAAATTCTAGCAGAAAAAATAGGCTGCACAAAAGGAAAAAACCAGAAAAAGCAGCAGCCAACCAAAAAAGACTAGGAAGGTCAATTAAAAAACCATCTGAAGCGCAAGCAAAAGACTAGCCAAAACTAACTCAAATTCTTTAGAATAGACTCCGTCTCAGCCTCTAGGTCCTGCATGTCCTAAACACCCTTCTTAAAAGTCTAAATCATCTGCGGCGTGGGAGGAGCCTTCCTTTCCAGATTCACCCTGGTTCTCTTTGAAATTCCAATATCCTCTTCCTGGTTTTTATCTTTAACCTCTTCCAAATCAACCACCAAGGACCCCTATTACGCTTTGTCTAGTTTCTCATTGATATCGTTGATAATGATGGCATTATGTCTTGCCATCCTATTATTCTGATAAGCTATTATCTTTACAATGTTTTTCATTTTTTCCAAATCAATTTCAATTCTTCTGTCCTTGCTCGCATTGTCCTGGATTTCTTTACTGGCACTGTAGTCTTTATGCTCTGCCTCCTTGCATAATGCAGTGACCTTAGCTCCCATTTCTTCCAGTTTACTTTGAAGGGACCAGTTTTTTATTTTCAGCTCATTGATTTCATGAAAAACCCATTTCAAGTTTCTGAATTGGTCCACCGCATTTTTCCTAGTTGTACCCATGAAATCAACAGAGGGTTCCCTATCAAGATTAAAGCAGCTTTTAGCTGCGTCGGGGGCTCCAGGGGATCCCAATCTAACATCTCTTTCTGATGAAGGGACAATAGAAGAAGAATTATTTTTGGCGCCAAAATCCTCAGAATCAGGAGAGTCTTCAGAATACGAAACAAGGTTTTTAACTGGTAGATTCTTTTCAACACCTTTGGGAATGAGAGTAGAACCTCTAGGATTAGACGTAGTGCAAGATTTAGCAGATTGTGGGTTTTGGCTTTTCTTACTAGTTTGGACAGAGGGCGGACTCAGGACCTCTCTCATCGGGCTCATTCCCCGAACAACTTGGTTCGGTATCATTCTCCTCAAACTCAGGGGGGACATCCACAATAGCAAGGGTAGGAAAATTTTGAAAATGTTCAACAATTAACCTAATCAGACCAATATGCAAAATAGGATATCTTTTTGGGTTTTTCTTGTGGTCTTCCAAACTCTTTCTTAAAGAACAAAAAAGATAGTAGGGGAGATAAACCCTAAGCTTATAACGAAAATGGTTGAGCAGGGAAAAGTGATAGTTGTAGAATTAGTATAGTTACAATGTTATGAGTTTTGAATTCACTAGATATATGAAACACATGCATGTAAACTTGTAAATATTATAAGCGTTAAATGTCTATATACATGTATGTCTAGGTTGATACCACAATAATAATGGGCATTGGGAAAACATTTGATGTTGCAACTACTCGTGAGGCCATTGATTTCCAGATTTTTTACAAAACTTTCTATACAAAATGTGCAAACTTGAATATATATATATATATATAAGGAAGCCTAATTGATTGTACATGCTTTAATTTTGATCTTGTAGGACTTTGTTAGTGCAACTTTAGCCACGACCCGAACATAGATTACACCACCACCGAGGACATGCTTAGGCAGTTCGAGATCAAATGGTAATTTATTTATTTTATTATATTTAAAATTCAATTATAAATTTTAAATTGAATATATACATAATATGATATTTTTACATATTCTTTTTCTTTTTATAGCATGAGACCGTCTTGCTTAGTTGAGGCATGTATAGATGGAGTCCTAGAGAAGGGAGGCCTAGTGCACAACCTCCCGAGGAATGCATTACAATTAAAAGAGAATATGATAGAATTATAAATTAAATTGAATTAAAAAAATTAATTGTAGAGTTGTACATATAATTTCAAATTTCTTTGTCTTGTTTATGTAGATTGATTTAGAGAATTTAGAGGTTGCTTCAGGTGCACCAGAGCATCCAGACATAGATATGATGGTAATTTTTAATTTTATGATGGATTATAAATTAAATTGTCGATAAATCATTTTTTCATTGTCTTACATTTGATTTCATCTTTCTCTTGGCCACAAAGTGTTGAGTCATCCACATGTAGATGCATGGTGTGAGAGGTCTCTTGATTATAGAGACAATACATGACCTAGAAACGTTTGATTTATATGTTATATTTGTTTATTTCATGGACTATATTTCTTGTTTCTCATGTACTCTGTTGGAATTTATTTCATGCGCTTACTATATTGGTTTCATGCACTTAATATGTTACATAAATTATGGACTTTATTATTGTTTGAAATTTTAATTTACACATGTACATTTAGGCATTTTATGTTCATAGTCAAGACATTAATATAGGACATTAATGTGAAATTTAGTGATCTCATTCATGGATTAATATAGGAAATTTTAATATTTATACTTTGCAAATTTAGTGATTTCATACATGATATACATGATATGTACATTCAATAAATAGCGGTAATTAATCAATGAACTTATTCAATTCATGTCAATCAATAATCAGTCAATAAATCATAATTTACAAACAAAAGCAATCTATTTATATACCAGAAAGGATAAAATTTTAAGAAATAAACAATACCATAGAAGATTAGAGAATAAAATCATTAATAAATTCTATAAATAATAACATCTAGCACTAATTTATAAGTTGTCAAAACAAATAATGATGTCTTAAGGGGATGTCTAAAG